>CM021104.1:190314145-190451794 GCA_007115665.2 Sequoiadendron giganteum | reverse complement strand
AACATATGGTTAGATTAAGGAAGATTCCCTAGTCATTCAAGGAGTGGCTAGGAAGAAAGATGATTGGAGCGAAGATGAAGATTAGGGATTGAGGATGCCCCCTCAAGAGGACACGCGGGTTGAAGAGAACATGGGTTTGCTCTTAAAATGGATGAGATGATGCAAGGGTAGATGGGGGAAGATGATGCAAATTGATGGATGAGAGAGGATGATAAGATGAAGAGATGAAGGAAAACACAAATTAAGTCAACGAAAAAATATGAGGTTGCCTGACCAAGCTTCAAGCTAGGATGGACCGATGATCGATGGAGTGTTGTTGATAAGGGAAGGATACATCCTGATGAGAGTGGTTTTGATGAGGGAAGGATACATCCTAGAACAACACAAAGATAGGGAAGGATACATCCCACTGATGATGATGATGATAGTGTTGTTGATGAGGGAACAACACAAAAGGATATGGAAAGATACATCCCGATGATGATGATGATGATGATTGGGTAAAGGCTTGTAGCAAGGTTGGGAATAAGACCAAAGATTTGATTAGATGATTTATGCTAGATTGTACGAATTAAGATTTGATGGAGATGTGAGATGGTTAAAATGAATGTAGATGATGGAGGTAAAGATGCAATATAATGGAAGAGAAAATAAAATGCTATCCTAATGCAAATTTCCATCTTCGGAGCATTGATTTTTTCTATATCATAAGACACTAAGTACCCTGGTATGTAGAACCAAGGCGGATTAGTGTCTAATTCATACACAAGCACACCAAATAAGAAAGCTATCCCAATACCCCAAAGTCGTGAAGACCGTAGTCGGGCCAGGTATTGAGATAACCACAAGCACAAAAGGATGTCCCAGTGTAACACAAGACTTCATGGGTCTTGGTGGGTACTATGCGGGACAACCAGGAAAACAACAAAAAAAATAAAAAATCAAGATATGCCCCTATGTAAACTAGTCAAAATACACCATAATATAAGAAATTATGGCGGCCTTGACGATTGCTGATAGGGAGCTCAAATGATAAGCAAAATACACAAGCATAAAAATATTGCACTCAATTTCAAAACATCCTTTGCCAGAGGATCAAGATGATGGATGGGGTTGATGTGGTCTATTGGGAAGGATACATCCTGTTGAGACCAGAGATGGAGGATAGATTGGTTGATCCACATGATGTGAGATATATGAAACCAGTTGAACCTCATGACACAAATGAATTTTGTTTGAGAGGTACCAGATTGATAAGGACATATCTTGAAAACATGACACAAGACACAAGGCACCAGAATAATACACCCTAAAGACCTAGGGACTCGGGGGTTGATCAAAGATCAACCTTGCCTATGTGAAAGAACAAAGCCCTCGTAGTTCAATAATAGGCCAAAGATAGAAGCGGAAAGAGGATGATGAAGACAGTGGAGGACAAGGATCAGACAGGCTAACCACAAAATAAAATAAAGAGAAGCCTCGAGGACGGATCAAATGATCAACCTTGCCTATGTGCAAGAACAGGGGCAACGTAGTTCAAAAAGGATGAAAGACCAATGATGAATAAGATCAAAAAATGGACAATGGTGATGGATGATGAAAGACAAAGTGCCTTGGGGGCAGATCAAGTGATCGGCCTTGCCTACATGAAAGCACAGGGGCAACACAGTTCACCATAAGGCCATGGATAAAATCAAAAAGAGGACAATGGAGACCTCGATGGATGGTGCAGATTAGACAGAAAAATGACTAGGGGGTGGATCAAATGATCAACCTTGCCTATGTGAAAGTGCAGGGGAAACGTAGTTCCACACAAGGAAAAAGATAGACGAAGGAAGATGAAAAACTAGAGGAGTAGAGCCCTGGGGGCAGATCAAATGATCGACCTTGCCTACGTGAAAGTGCAAGGGCAATGTAGTTCGACACAACCAATGAAAAATAATGAAAAGGGGATGATGAGATGACCATGATAAAATGATAAAAGGATAGAGCTGATAGGATGGCTGATATGTTGGAGGTGGATGATGTGAAGCTCAGAGATGGGATAGTTATCCAAATCATCAAAAGAGGAAGGGGGAGGAGGAAATGAGGGGTATAGTGAGGAATAGATCAGAGTGATGAGAGGGAGATAGCAAGGCATTGGATTGCATGGGGGTAGCCTATAGCTAGATACCAATGACAAGGGATGAAGAGATGGAAGGAAAATAGAGATAAATGGATGGATTGATAAAGATGAGGAGATAGAAAGATGCTAAGATAGGTGGATAGAGGGATACAAAATTGGGAAGATGGATAGGAAGATAAGGATAGGGATATGGGTAGGATGTTTAGATAGAGGGATGGGTAGATAAGGATGAAAGGATGAAAAAGGACTAGTGGATGAGAGTATAGGAAGATAAGGATTTGGTAGATGGAAGGAATTATTGGATGGATAAAGGGATGGGGAGATAATGATGGGAAGTATGGAGAGATGGAAAGGGTTACTGGGAGGGATGGATGGACAATGTCTCCAAGGACTATCATAAATAAGGAGATTCCCCCACTCTAGGCATGTCATGCATGAGGAGGCAAGAGGGATAGCAGGATGGGTGGATAAGGGAGTGAAATGTACATAGATAGGAGATATGGGTGTTGGAATGATGGATGGATGATGAAGGTAGATGGGTGTAGATAATATGCATGGAGCAGAAAAGTAGATAAGGAATATGATAGTGTATGGATGAGGGGAATATATGCCAAGAGGTGTACCAAGCATGTATATATGTTTGCCCCTATCTAGGTCAAGATCACAAGGAATATCGAGGGACTGGGGAAATGGTATATGATGGATAGGATGTGGAAGATAGGATGATGTAGGAGATGGAGGAAAGGAATGTGTAAGTGGATGCTACTCCTAATCGTGGAAGTAGATTGGATGAGGGATTTATGCATGACGCCTATTTTCCAGGTTTTCATCATGGTACTTATCCAAGGCGCTTGTTTGCCAAGTTTTCACCATTGGATGAATTATTTTCTCTTTACTATTTTATTTTTTCTTTTTCTTTGTTGTTCCTTTTGTTTGATTTTTTTGACTTTTGGGACTTTTCAGACAAAAATACAGATGGAGATGGATGAGGATACGGATTCAGAAGGCATATGATAAAGCGGGTGGATGAAGGACTCAAGCATCAAGTTCCATATGAGGTAATAAGATCCCATGTGTAAAGTGACCATTGGATGTTGGTACAAACTTATTAGAATTGATGGATTATGCAAGGGAATGGATCAAAGGGATTGGATGGGGGAGATATGGGGGATAGTGGATGGGGTGTTGGAAAGTGTATGGATGGAATGATGGAGTGGATGTGTGATGGGGGAAGGTGTTCAGGACCAACATTGGCACATGTGGTGGATGTGAAATGATAGGAGGGTTGATGGATGGAGAATATGGTGATAATGGAGGTATTGGGATAGTGAATTTGGGACATAAGGACCCAAAAAATATTTAGGAGATGGAGGATGAGAATGATTAGTTTTGGGATTAGCAAATTTGGATGTTGTTAGGGATTTTTCATTTGAAGGCATGAAATCTTTTTTCTTGGGAATCCACATGGTTTTAATTTTTTCTTTAGTGGGCCTTTATGGCTGTTTGGATTGATTTGGATTTTGGATTTGATTTTTCTTTTCAGCAACATGCCTTTTGAAGGGGACATGATGAACTTTAGATTCGTGTGGACGTTTGGATTAATGCATTTTTTCTTTGGCATCCAAAGTGATTTTATTAGCAATGGGATGGGTATGAGGAGATGGATGATGTGGAGAAGACATGGATGGAGTGATAGAGGTCGGATTTTGATGATGGTGTGTAGATGGAGAATGTGAGATAGCATGCATGGAGGGGTTCCTTTGTTAATCCTGATTAGGATTTATGAATTTAGGATTCTTATGATGCGTGATAGGGATAGGTGATGGATGGATGAGAGAATAAATATGATAGGATGGAGGGTAACTTTGGAATACAAGGGCCCAAAATTGATGTTGTATATGGAGGATGTATTATGGTGGATGGAGGGACATAAGGACCAAAAAATAGATTTAGAGGATGAAGGAGGAAGATGGATAGTTGTTTTGTGGTAATATGATGAAGGAGGAGGGATGGCGACAAAGGATTTAGGAGAGAATCGTTTAAGATGCATGAAGGTTGTACCAACATTTTTGGATTGTGATCCTTGGAAGATATATCCAAGACCTTGTGTGCCGAGATGTTCCTTGACTTGGATGGGCTCTAATATACCTTGATCATGAAGGCCTAAACCTTTTCCTTGATAGTTCATGTTCTTGAGCATGTGATCTATGGTGGGAGGCTTTTTCTTTTAGAAGCATGACGCGAGTCCATTATTAGGCGGAGGAGGCTGGGTGGTGCATATACTATGTTTTTATTCTGCAAAAGGACCACCATGGATGAGTGTAATGTTATCGAGGTGATATAAAAGAGGTGTCGGGGTAGTAGAGCTAGGCGATGATGAAGAATCAAGAGATGAAGATGATGGAATAGAAGCATCCTGACTGGGAGGATGAAGTAATAAGGGGTTAGGATTAGGTGGTATGATAGGATTAAGAGTTGTGACAACAAATGATAAGGACCCACAAGATGGAGTGATTGGATCTTGAGTGTAAAGGGGATCAGGGGATGGAGCGGATGAGCTAGTGTGATCTTGAGATGGGATGGATGGGATGATAGGATCATGACTTGGTTGAGGAGATGGATCATGAGATGAAATGAATGGAGGGATATGATCTTGAGATGGAGTGGATGGGATGGTAGGATATGGATTTGGAGGAGGGGATATGCTTGTATGCTTTGGATCAAGCCCTTGGCATGGCTCATCATGTGTGGGAGGCATGATGATGGAGGATTTTTGGAGGGAATCCTTAGGTGGGGGAGATGGGAGGATGGAGAATTCATGAAGGTCATGGGATTGAAATTTGGTAATATTAGGACTAGGAGGAGTGGATTGGATGTCTCCAATGGATTGGGTGGATCTCACAGTAGAAGATGGGGATTCAATGGATTCAATGGGTTTGACGGGCTCAACCATTTGGATGGTGTTAGGAATGGTAATGGGAGTGATAGGTGTAGGATGGAGGAGGGCCTCATCACTAGTTATCGTACATGATAGAGTGAGAGGGCATGGTGTCTCTTCTATCATGAGTCCTTAGTAAAAATTTGGAAGGGATGTAGGATTAGGTGGGGTGATGGGAATGGATGGAGGATTAGGGATGGTTGGAGGACTAGGATTAGGGATTGGTGGATTAGGGATGGTTGGAGGACTAGGATTAGGGATTGGTGGATTAGGGATGATTGGAGGACTAGGATTAGGGTTAGATGAGGGGATGGGAATGGATGGAGGATTATGGATTGGTGGATTAGGATTAGATGAGGTTATGGAAGTGGATATAGAACTAGGAGGAGATGGAGGATTCTGATTAGATGAGTGGATGGGATTGGATGGAGGACTAGGAGGAGATAGAGGATTAGGGTTAGGGATTGGTGGAATAGGATTAGAGGGGGGATTGAGAAATAATGCGGTGAAGGGGGAGTGATGCAAGAGGATGCAAATGATGAATTAAGATAGGAGGATGTGGATGTTGGGTTAGGTTGGGAAGATTGGGATGGTGGGTAATAGTAGCAAGATGTGGATGATGGATTAGGACAAGAGGACATTGGTGGTGGATTCACTTTAGGAGGACATGAATGGAGAATTAGGATGGAAAGATGTGGAATTAATTTAAGGATATTGGAATGGGGGATTGTGATAGGAAGGTGTGGATGTTGGATTAGAACATGAAGATTGAGGTGGTGAAATACCATAGGAAGAAATGTATGGTGGCTTGGCATAGAAGGATGTGGATGATGGATTATGATAAGAAGATTGAGATCATGGATTAGGATAAGATGAATATTGGGATGGTGGATTATGATAGGAATGTGTGAGTGTTGGATTATGATGGGAAGATTGGGATGTGGGATTAAGGTAGAGGTATTGGGATTGTTGATGATGATAAGGATAGGAGGATGTGGATGTTGGGTAGGATAGAGGTTGAGAGGGAGGACATGATGAATATGTCGATGTTGAGATGTTGGATATCCCTTGTCAAGGGTAGCATAAGGACTGTTATTAGATGCAGATGAAGGCATGGTGGGATAGTTCGAAGGATTAATTGCATTTTGGGAGGCGATTGGAGAAAGCTTGCTAGCAATGATAGCATCAAGGGGATCTATATTACACTCTTCGTTATCAACAAGACTTTCATTATCATCGTCAACATAGTTAGGATTCCATTTGACTACTATTATTGGTCATGCAATAGGAGGATAAGGATTCATGACATTAGAGGAAACATATATGGATTGAAAATATGGGAATAAATGGTTAGAAGGGAAGAATAGATGATGAAAAGATAAATAGGATGGATTGGAGGATGAAGGAAGAATAGATCTTTTGATATCAGAAGATGGATGAAAGCTCAAATCGAGATTTAGGGTAAGCTTAGATGGAGATTAGATTAAAGCTCAAATTTAGATGATGGGATGTGATAGGATTGATGAGACATGATCAAATGACTGATCAAATACGAGGATGAAATGAATTCTAGACCTAGTTCAGAGATTTGACTTAGATGGTGTAAGACACTGACGATCAATTTGGATTGTGAGCACGATGATTACAACATCGAATCTACCTCAAGATAGAAGTAGATTGATCTTGGGTTTTAATGATGATTTATTGATTTAGGATGGATAATGATCAGGATCTGAAACTTAGACCAAATTGGATATTAACCTTGGAAACGAAGTCTAGAGGATTCAAATTGATGAAAAAATGAGATTTTTAGAAAGCAAATAGACAAGATCTTCTATTTGCGGTCAATGAATAAGAGAAAAAGAAGTATTTCAGTCACTTGTCTGAGGGTAGAGATGCCTATCTAAGGTAGGGATGCCGGTCCATGGTAGGGACACCCAAACAACCTCCAAACAACCGAACGATGTTGAAAAATAGACAAATAAACTGTTGGAATGAGTGAACGACCACACGGAATGGGTGAATGGATGAATGAGGTTGGGGAATGATACTTGGAATGGGAAAGTGGGTTCCTAGAATGAGTGAACGGCTTATGAGAATGGGTGAACGGCTTCCCACAATGGGTGAATAGATGTCGAAAAGGGGGAATGATGTTTGGAACGGTAAAATGAATATCCAAAATGGAAAAAAGAATGGTTGGAATGGGTAAACGGATACTCCAGAGGGGGGAATGACACTCAAAACCAGAAAGTAGGTTCCTAGAATGGGGTAACGACTAGCGAATGAAGGCTGAAAATGGTTGTTTTCAGCGGTTTTTTTAGATCAGGGCCACCCCTTTGAGGAAAAGGATTCTTAAGCCAAGGGAAAGATTTCCCAAATGAATGAGGATGAAGAACGAGGCTGATAAAACACCAAAATGAACCTGAACGGGGTCCTGGATGAAGGAGAAAAGGTTGTGTTTGCCCAATTTTTTAGGTCAAGGCTACCTCTTTGAGGGAAAGGCCACTCCTTTAAGGGAAATAATTCCTAAGCCAATGGAAAGGTCACCCAAATCAAAGACAATGAAGAACGATGTCGAACATACACCAAAATGAACCTGAATGGGGTTTCAGATGAAGGAGAAAAGGTTGTTTTTGCCCATTTTTTCAAGTTAGGGTTGCCCCTTTGAGGGAAAGGTGGACCCTTTGAAGGGAAGGATACCTAAGCCAAAAGAAAGGTCACCCAAATCAAAGAGGATGAAGAACGAGGCTGAACAGACGCCAAAATGGACTTGAACGGGGTCCCGAACGGGGAATAGGATGACAAAACAAATGAAGGGATTTGACTAAGTGAATCCAAATGGAGACTTGGAGGGAGGATGGACCAAAAATGGACAAACGAATATGACTAAAGTGGTCAAAAAGAGGGCACGAGTGAAGAACGAGACAAAAACGGCTGGATGGACACTAAAATAGACCCGAACGAGGTCCTAGATGAAGCGAACAAAAAATGTTTCACCCTTGTTTGAGAGCAGGGATGCTCCTTCTAGGGAAAGATTTCCCCTACTAGGGAAAGGTCACCCCTCTAGTGAAAACGTGGATAAAAAATGGTTGATTCTGGTGCAGAGGGGTGTGTGTGCCTGGGCGTGGCAACCCCTGCTAGGGCAAGGTCACCCCTACTAGGGCCTGGTAATCCCTCTGGTTAGAGAAAGGGCTAAAAATGATGATGTTTCTATAGAGAGATGTGTGTGCCTGGGTGTGGCTGCCCCTACTAGGGTGTGGTCACCCCTGCTAGGGAAAGGTCGCCCCTTTGAGTCACTTGAACCTACAAAAATGCAAACAACAACAAACTTTAAAAGAAACAAACCCGTTTGTGGGTCCCATTGGGTGTGCCAAAAATGTGATCAGGTGAAATCTACTAGTATAAAAATGCTAAACAAATAGAATTCAAGAGAAGAAAATGACACCTAACACCTCGATGATTAGCCTAAGTTAACATAAATAAAAGATAGTTAAAAGATAAAAATGATTGTTATACCTTTAACCCACGCTCCCTTGGTTGGCCCTTGATTGGAGTTGGAGTTGTGTGCTCCTTGATGGTAAGTGTTGCTAAAAGATGGATGCAAGAATGGAAGTGATAGATGAATGCCAAGATAAGCTAAAATGGATGTGTGAATGGATGAGCTAAAATGCAAGTGCTAAAATTGCAAGTATTAGGATGCAAAAATATGGCTTGGATATGGCTGGAAAATTTGAGAGCATAAGGATAATCACAATGCCTGAGGTCCCTTAATGAATGAAAAAGGGGGGGTATTTATAGAAGAATTTGAATTCTCTAGAGGATTCAATGGTCAAGATTGAGTCACCATGACTGAGATGGAGGGTTATGGTGAGTTGAGGACTCATAAGCCCTCACATCTTGCCATGTGGCAGATGAAGTGGCCAAGGACATGGTGAGATGGAAAAGGTACAAGGTGACATGGAAAATATTTCCCCAAAAAGGTATTCCTTGTCCCCAAGTGGGGTTGAAAGTGACATGTGAGGAATTTTAGAAAGTCCACTCTTATCACCATGGGGATTGGAGATGGCCTTGGAGAAATAAAAGTGAATTTTTAATTCACTTTTTGGAAGAAACCAATGGGTAAGGAAAGATTCCCCTAAAAGGGGTCCTTGTCCCATGGGTATGATGTGACCTTTGAGAGGTCACGGGGAAGACAAATGCGTGGGGGGAATAAGGAAGAGGTCAACCCAAAAAAGGTAAGTACCTAGAAAGGTTGACCTAAGGAAAAGTTAGAAAAGGTAAGTGATTAGGATTAGGATTGTGCAAATAGGTGATTAGGATAATTAATGAGGATAAGAGGCAAGTGGCTAAATATGGAGGATGTGACATTAATTCTAATTAAGGATATGCAAATCCTAATGAAGGGTTAATTAGATTAACCTAGATTAGTGGAAAGGTTATGGAGGATGGGACAATGAGAGAGAAATAATGAATTTAAAATTGAAGAGGATAATTGACTAAATTAAATAAACTGATTAATTTATTTAATTTAGAGAAGTGGAAAAGGATAAATTATTTAATTAAATAATTTTAGAGACCTTAGAGAAGGGGATAATATTAATTAAATATGTCATTTAATTAATATAGAGGAATTAGACAAGTAAATGATAGGATTTTGACCATATGGAAGTAGTCAAATTGGATGTCTACAGGAATATACGCCATATACTTTGTAGCAGATAAGTTGAAAGCATCTAAGATTTACCTAAAGAATAGAGGCTTTGTGATGAGACCAAGTCATATTGGAAAAAAGTGTAGAGTTTAAATGGATGCTAAAGTGAAAGAAAGCAGCCACATGGGATAATGCAAATATATTGACAATAAGAGGAGATGGGACGTAGAGAACGACTAGGCAGTGAAAGAGGAATAAGGTGCACATTGGATGCAACATATTTATGTGTTTAAGAATGGATGTATGAAGGATTATGTGCAGAGGACCAAAGAAGAGGTCGCATTAAGAATTGGGAGAGTTGTAAGTTATAAGTTGAATTGGTAGATGGTAAAAATTCCAATTGTAAGTATGCAAGATATGTGATACTAGTTAATGATGAAAATAGGGGTGGAAACCTTCTCAAAATGGAAAAAAAATGAACATCAATCTAAGTTTAAAGCAGATTCAAAAGATCTCATCAACATTAAACTTTGAGCATGACTGTCCAAGTAGCATATACAACCCGATTTAAGGTATTTTTCAACCTAACCTCCCAAAACACTTCACAAAAAATCAAAGTATCAAATACCCTTTTCAAGGTTATACAACATGTGTAAAAACTGATATTGACTCCTTAGGACCAAATCTGAGAACCAATAGCGTACCCATGTCCTAGTCTAGTGAGTTAGCCCTCTTTTACAAAGAAAGTGTTCTCTAAACACGTGATCTTCCTAAAAACACCATAAATAGTCATTTATAATGATGTAAAACCACCAATTCCATGATTATTTTTCCCAGGCAAGGCCATTACCCTGTTGCCCCAAGAAACCCTCCTTAAACATGCAAAAACCAAGCGTTTTATTAAAAAAAAACAACTCCAAAGCTTCCCAAATCAAACCATTGGTACAAAAACCTCCTAATACCCCTACAGAAATATATTAAACACTTACAAGGCCCTTGAATTCTTTATTTCTCAAAATTCCTACCTTAGTTTCTCCTTTTCATGATAAAATCCACATTTCCCAACCTAGGGCATCACCTCCCAGTGCTATAAACACCTTGCTAAGACTCAAAAAAAGAATAGAAACTTAAAAAAACATGATACATGCCTTTCCTCTAAATAATAAGTCACCACAGTAGGAGGAAAGGCTCCATTCTTAAAATAAATGAAACCCTAGACCCTGCTGGTCTGCTATAGGTAGAACAAGAAAACATGACTTTATTTCAACAAAAATCAATTAAGAGGCCTTCAAAATAATTGGAAGAGAACAATATCACATATTTCCACACCATTATGTGAGTATTGAATCAAATAGTGCGCTTGTTGGGCCGTACACAGTTAGAAACCCAAGTAAAATACTAAAACATAGATTTTGGCGTTGAAATAGAGCAAATACTCCTAAAAAATGTACTCATTAACCCTTGATTTGGGCTTGGAAGATGTTCTTATAAATTTAAAAATTATAACCAACTTCCCAAATGTACATAACTTCCCTTAACAACCTTTTAAACTCTATTGAATCCTAAATTGCAATTGTTTTTGTCAATGTTGCTCTTGACAACATTTTACAACTTTTTGCAATTTTCTCCTAATTGACCCCTTAAGATACCAAAAACCTTCACATACATATTATATGGTATTTTAGACCTTACTTATGAAGGAAGCATGAAAATAAAATCTATTCTATACCCTATCCACCTACAAGACCTCATTTGTCATCATGACAATGATTGACAACTCTTTACATTTCATCATATTTTGCAACTTCCTCAATGCTTATTGATCAAAAGACTTCAACTTAGCCTATTAAACCTTCCAAGACTCAATTTTCTTCCATTACAAGGTGTAAGTGCCCCTGCACCAGTTAAATTGCCTCAAAAATGTGGAATTGTATGTGAAAACTTAATTAATGAAATACAATAAGTTTCTCTCCATGGGATTTGTGTTGTTTTGAGTCGATTCAATTTGAAACAAGTAATTGTCGAATTGGGAATTAATTTTTTATTGAGTCTTTATAATTTGAATTTAGTGAATTTGAGTGAAATGTGGAAAATTTTGTTTTCTCTTCATCACAAAGATTTGTATTCCTCAAAAAGAATATTTACAAAATGAATAATATAAGAGAGAATTATTTATAAGAGAAACCCTAATGATAAAGGGAATAGATCATGATAGTTGTGAACATATTGTGTGATGAGACAAAATGATCTAATATTAGCTCTCTAGTTAATATAAATAAAGCATTGATTTAACTAATAAAGCAATCCTAAGTTTAATTTAAGTGCATGAGAATTAGAATAATAACTAATTAAAGATTAATTAATTATTATCTAATACATGATAACTCTAACAATATTTTTTTAGATTTGAACTACATTAACATGTTTATATTCAATTTATCACTAATGTTTCCATAGTTATCAGAGACATATGTATTGATTTTTTTTAATAAATTTTGACCTACTTGTCCAAATTTGAAAAAAATTATAATATTGTTCTACACTTCATTCTTTACATATTGAAAAAAAATTACATTTTCAATTATTTTGTGCAAGTTATGTGACACACACACTCGGTAATGTTATTTTCAAGATGCATCCACTTTGAAAAATCATAAAAAAAACTCAATAAAAAATTACAAAAAAATATAGAACTTGCTCTCTCTTAACTATATTTCTACCAATGGGTTTTTGAAAATACAAAATGCAACTAAAAAATTGAGGGGCGCACACCAGACACTATGTTAAGTTTTCCTAAAAAATAGGAACACTTTTGTGTGCGTGAAGAATTTGATCCTCTTAATCTTATCTATTTTTTAAAAACTTTAGTAGTTTAGAAACTAGATCCAGAGTACTACAATTCTTGTTCTATCGATATCTTCAAATTTTGAGTGCTTGAATCTCAAATTACTCCTCCAAGTTCTGGTTTAGCTGATTTAAAAAAAAAGTGGCCACTTTTGAGCCCTTTTTTGTGCACCATCTTGGTGCACTTACACTAGAGTTATTGGATTTGAAATTCAATTTCAAGAAAATAATCATATTATTTTATAGATTTTTGGTACTTTTACATTTAGTGGTTGAGTTCAATTTGAAGATATTGTATAAAAAATCATGGTTGATTTGTTGTGAATTTTCAAGTTCCTTGGTTTTTAAATATAGTATGGGAGACTTACACAATTAAATGGTTGTTTACATAGCTTTATTAACTGGAACATATTAAGTGGAAATAGGAGGTATGGATAGATGTGCACATGAAGGCCCAAGTAGAGGAGAAATAGATCTATGTATGACACCTTAGGGAACATAGAGTGATTATATGGTTGTGTAATTTGAACATATTTGACTATTGCCACTTTTCAATAAGCGCCAAATATCGTAACTATTAAAAGAACCTATAGGTTCTATTGGATGGGTGATAGAAACATATATAAATATTCATGTCTGACAAGAATGAAACATTTCT
This sequence comes from Sequoiadendron giganteum, assembly GCA_007115665.2. Lineage (NCBI taxonomy): Eukaryota > Viridiplantae > Streptophyta > Pinopsida > Cupressales > Cupressaceae > Sequoiadendron > Sequoiadendron giganteum. The sequence goes on along the minus strand of CM021104.1, from coordinate 190,438,578 downwards.
CTGTCAAATATAGTTTATACAATGCTTGGATGACAAGAATATTTCTATATATTCATGTCAACCATCTAATAGCACTTATAGGTGCTTTGGATGGTTTATAATAGCCTCATGGGTATAATAGTGCTTTTACCTATGAGCACATGATGAGGTCTATAATTTATAGAACCTCTATAAATAGTGGTTGAAGTAAAAGTATATGGATTTCTTATTGAAATGGTTATATAGTCTTTCCCTCTAAAAGATACAATTTAAAAAAAACATGAATACATTTAGTTAGAGTTGTTGGACTTGAAATTCAATTGCAAACAAATAAACATATTGTTTTGTCAAATTTTGATACATTTATGTTCAGTGGATAAGTTTGAATTGTGTAAAGAGTTATGGTTTATTTGTTGTGATTTTTTAAGTTGTTTGTATTTTTAAATATGATAAGGGAGAATTACAAAATTAAATAATTGCATATGCAACTTTATTAGTTGGAATATGTTAAGTGGAAGTGATAATAGGTATGAAAATATGTGCACTTGAAGTCCAAGATAGAGGAGAAATAGGTCTATATATATGGTGACTTAGGGACCATAAAGTGATTATGTGGATGTGTGATTTGAACACATCTATTGGATGCTCAATAGAAATATACATACATAGTCTTGTTTTCCAACCATGGTACATTTTTTTGTCAAATATATTTTTTCCAATTCTTGGTCAATAAGGCTATTTATATATATACTTATCAAAAATCCAATAACACCTATAGGAAATTTTACTAGTTTATAACAACCTCATGGGTACAATAATTTAAGATATTTTGATGAATATAGTAAAAACAAATGATTTTTAATGTATCATACTTTATTAATATGAATAATCAGTAACAAAGGTAGACAAAATGGATACAATAAGTCTCAACCATAATAATTTTAATATAAACTAATATATTATTTATAGTAACACTTATTTGTTTCAAAACAATAGATACATTAGTTTTTTATCATATTCATATACAATTATAATATATTATGTGCAATACAAAAAAATATTATAAAAAGGTTGAGAAAGACATTAACAAACTAACAAATTGAAAGAGGAATTTTAATTTTAGCACTAGGACCACCACATTACTTTAGTCATAAAATATCGATTCATTATAATTCATCACATGCAAAATATAATAGCTTAGATTTTTTCATCAAAGGTCAACTTGTAGGCAAGGAGTATGCATTGTATTGCTCCAAAGGTCAATTTTATCATTCTCTTATTAAATTGCAGATGAACATATTTTTCTACATATAAATGCATAGATGCATCAAATATTGAACGCTCATCATTGCTCAAAGATATGTTTTTTCATCCCATGAATATTTTCTAGTCCTCATATGTTGCAAATGCATTGCTTATGTTTTCTTATATTTATTTGAATCTAACTATCATGTCCTTGTTAATGAAAAATCCTTAAAGGTCATAATTTTGGGGTGTAGTCCATAATTCTTTACCATAAGTGTTGCCTATAAACATACAAGGTACATATATTACACATAAGGAAACTATATGGTCAATCACACACTACTCAATCAATAATAGATTTAAAATTTAAACACTATATACATTCATAAAAGTAAATTCTAGTGTTTCATCACTCAATTCAATATCACTTACAAAGATTAATAAATCTATATGGTCAAATCACACACTACTCAATTGATAATAGATTTAAAATTCAAACACTATAAAAATTCATAAAAAATAAATTATAGTATTGCATTACTCAATTCAATATTTGTAACACCCCTCCGTTTTTCTTTCTGGATTGGACAATGTGTCCTTGTTTTGCGTTGATTTATGTTTTTGGATATTTAAATATTTTATCTTGTGTGTATTTGATTGCCAGTTATTGAGCGATAGACTATATTATGTGATGTGATTTGATTTATCTGATGCTTTAGTTTACATGTTTTAATTGGTATAAAGATGTTAGTTGATATAACATGTAATTGCTTATGAGATTATTGGAATTATGATGGAAGTGTCAGTTTTGATGAGTGTATTGGTGAAGGGCACGGGTTCACATCACTCGTTTGCGAGCGCCCTACGAATCTGAGATTTCTTCTTCACGGTGTGTATTATATGCTGGATATATTATATGAGGTTGTTTATTTGGTTTTCAGGTTGCAGGTACATGGCATCGACTCCACATGGTTTCACAGGTTTGATCGTGTCGATCCAATGGTTAAGTTGAATGGGAGATAGTAGCTAGGTAATGTGTGTCAAGTCTACACCCTAGCCATAGTGCGTCGTCAGTTGTGTGGGTCGAGTCGTTGATTTTCTTGCTTTAATCTTATTTAAATTCTGAAAGATTCTTGTTTTGGAAATAGATATTTAGAATAATTGCATTAAATCATGTTGATGGTTATTTAATTTAAATTATGCAATGTGGATAAAATTTTATATTTAAATTAATTAATTAAATTTAATCCAAGGGGTTGAATTTAGTTATTAAATAATTAAATTAATTAATTAATTGTGATGTTAAGAAAATTAAAAGAAAGAAAAGAATTGAAATTAAATTGGAATTTAAATTCATTATGGAATTTAATTATTTTGGGATTTTATTTCAATTGAATTGGAATTAAATTAGAATTTGAAATTGAATTTTAAATGCAAAGTTAGTTTTCAAAATGTGGGAGTTAATTAATATTTAGATATTTTAGAATTTCTAAATTGCATGCAAAATCAGATTTGGTGGATGAAGATATTTTTTCAATTATGAAATATGTGAAAGTTTAATGAATGAGAAGGGGGTTGTTGAAATTCAGGCACGAGAGAATTTTGGGGAAGGAAAAGCTTCTTTTGGTGTGAGAGGATATTTTGGGAAAAATTACATAGAGAAGGGATTTGGAGAAATTCTTGGCTGTAAATATACATTGGAGTTATTTTGGAAATATTTGTTGTGTTTGTGGATTGCTTTGTCGGTTGGAATCATTGAATTGATGGATAGAAGCTGTAGAAGCTTTGGAGGAAGTTCTGCATCGAAATTCCTATTACCTGTAGCTTCTTAAATCAGGTTTTCTTATGTGGTTTTATTGTTCTTGGTTGCTTTTAAAATAGTAGTGATTAAAGATTTGTTTGTTGAATCTGTTTTAGAAAATAAATTTGTTGTTAGAAGAAAGGAAATAAATAAATTAAAGCTTTTGTTTTTGTGAAAATTCTTGAGTGAAAATTTAAACCTCAGTAGAATTTAATTTATTTAAGGAAATGGATTGTTTTGTTATTGGAATCAAACCTTGAGGTTGAACAATACATTTGTATCTGTTTTAGAAAATTTAAACCTCTGTAGAAGTTGGGTAGAGAAAACTAGAGGAGTTGGAAGCTTCTAGCAGTAACTTAGTTTTCTTTAAAGTTTTATTGTTCTTTTATTGTTTAAGGATTCAATAAAATAAATTAAAAGAATCAATGTTGAAACTCTATGAAATTTGTTGTTCTCTGAAAAATTTGCATAATTTCACCTGTAGGTGAATGTTTCCACAAAATTTTCCCCAATTTAATTATTATGATAATTCGTTTCTTTGTATATATATAATTTATATATATATATATACAAAATTTATGTTGAAAATACTGTTTAAAATGCTATTAACGCCATTGTACAGACTGTAAATGCGAATGATTTAAAAAAAAATAAAATTGGTTCACTTAAGTTGTTAATTACAACTTCCTTTAGGGTTACTTGGCGGGGCAATATTACTTACAAAGATTTATATATATTTGCAACATGTGCAAAGAATTTGTAAGAAGCTTTGTTTCCAAATGACAAATGGTTTTTTTTTTCAAATATTGGTTCATTTTTTAAATCCTTTAAACTAAATCGTAGAGAATAAAATCTTGTAATTCAAGGGACCATTTTATTGCAAATAGCTTTGTCTTTTTTTTGTGCAACATCCACTAAGAAATTTTAGGCACCTAATTGTGGGCTCTCCTCCTCCATAGGACTACCATCTTAGAGTAAACAATATGTCAAACAATTTCATCAAAATCACTCAAATTAAAAATAATATACATATGTTCTTATTTAGACATATTAAGACAATTATGAACAAGATTCTTTGCCACAACACTTCATTTCACACACTAATGTTGTTACCCAAGATCATGATATCAAGATTAATGTTAGGATTCATAAATTTACAAATGCATAGACACATGTACACATCAACATGCATCTCTCTTTTTATTGGCCAAATTGAACATATTTTTGAACATTGACACTTGATTGTTGACTAAATTAATAGTTATTATCCTAGCATTCATGTACTTCCTACTAATGTTATTACACATAGGAAAATTAAGCCAATATAGCATTTTGAAATGTAGTTCTCAGTAAGGCAATAACATCTCAAACATATCCTTGTGAAAATAAATTATAAGGTAGTTTTATTTAAATTTCAACCAAAGATCATATTTCTATTACTTGTGGCTTCAAGGGGATGACCAAGAATAATATATCCACCATTAACATTCACCTTTTTAGGGTTGAATTATATTTTTTGGCTACAATACACATATTGAGAGACAAAATCCTACACAAAATTGTGTGTACATAACCAAATAAGTTATGGCTAGCAAAGGGTGTACTTCAAAAAATTAAATTAATTAGATTTTAAGTTCCAACTTGTCATGTTTTACATCATTTACTTCAAAGAGACCAATACCACCAACTTCTAAACATGCCTTTGTTATCATTGAAATTGCAAAAGTAGATTAGCTCTTATAATAGTTAGGTCCACTCCAACAATGGTAAAACTCCTGAAAATAGATATTTCAAATAAACTAGTTTAGGAAAAAGTGAAATGGAATTAATTTCACCTTTGATGGTAGTAAAACATAATTGAATTGACATTTCAAACTTGAAAACACTTAGAATAGGTAAACCCTTTGCATGGTCATTGCCCTCTACATGAGTAAGGTAACACCAACTCGATCACTAACTTGAATTGAATTTGATTCAAAGCACTTCCACAAAATACAAGTAAAAAATAGCCCAAAACCTTAATCGTTTGAAGAAAAGACAACCCCTCAAGAGTTTCCAACACCTTTAAATTAACTTAAAACTTAAACAAGTATCAACTTATAATTTTTGCATTTATATAAGTTAATTAAATATTATGGGATAAAATAATAAAGATATCAATGTTGGGAGAAATAGTCAACGAAACACCTAAATTATGGACTCGAAAATAAACAAGGGAGAAAGAAAAAAACCAAAATCCTAGCATACCTTGGAAGTAAATAGGTGCATCTACTACTTGGCTCCTTATGCGATGGTGTTATGATATAGTTACAGGAGATAGCTCATTTGAGTATAGCTTGGAAGATATCTCATATGGTGTATATTTCCCCAAAAATATTAATGCAATTATTACTCAAAACTATTGATATCTTTGATTGAATAGTTGAAATGGGTTTTGAAGAAAATGAATGCAAGAAGTTGCATATTCAAGTAGAAGAGACTTACATGTAATACAATTTGCAAAAGAGGGAAAGCATAAATATTTATGACTATAAATGTGTAATGAGTCAAAGATTTAGTCACGATTCCAAATCTATACTTATTATTTTTCTCCAATGATTGTTACTCAATCCATGCAAAGATGAAAACAATACAAATCTTTTAAAAGATCTCATGATATGCATTATCAAACCATGACCAACACCAACATATGTATCCTTAGTCATAACGTACCAATATTGTCTATTTGTCATAATGCATGAGTGGGGGTATTTTGAGTTGTATAATGTAGGTTCATTTGATTACAATAAAAAGATAAATAAATGTGTCAACAATTCCATTTTTAGATGATTAAAAGAAAAGAAAAATAAAATCGAACAACCGAAAAATTAAAAAACAATATTTTTGGACTACCATGTGGGAATTACCAAGAAAGTTCACATAATAATAGCTTCTAGGAGAAAATATGTGAAGATGTAATTAATTGCAAAAGCATGTTTTGTATTATCAAATACTCTCATAATTTAAGCAACTTGTCATTTGTTACAATCATGTTGTCTTTTCTTTTTATTCACCTTTAATGATGTAACTAAACAAATGTGTGTGCACATGTAACGTGTTTAAAGTTTTATTAGGTTTTTCTTTTTAACTAATTATTCTATTAATAAATTCAATTGGGACCCAAGTGCACTATCATATATCAATTAGTTTCACCTAATTTTGTTTTAGGCACATCAACTCCATTTCCAACTAATCACCTATTGACTCTTTTCACTACTTTTTTGTCTCATGCAAGTTCTTCTCCAATCTTACAACTGCAACTATCATCTATTGAGTCGCTTCCCCAATTGTTTTATGCACAATCGGATCCAATCCGGATCCAATCTTACAACTGCAACTATTATCTATTGAATCTTTTACCAATTTTATTTTTATCTTCTACACATTCTAAACCAACCTCCCAACACAACTAAAATCTATTTAGATCCTTTCACCTACTTCTATCTTATACACATTCTGCTCTGACCTTGCAACCCTTGATAGGGACTGCAGCTACAACATAGCCCCTCTTGAGTAGAACACATTTTGTAGTGACCGTACCCTGCACGGAAACTCAGAAAAACTACCAAAGGGCCGTACCGGAAAACCGCCAGCGTGTACCTGCTAGAAATATTAGCTAGCGATCCATCCAAAATCGTCAACAGACCATTCTAGTAAAACCACCAAACCATCAACGCTCTCCTGTCAAATCGCCGTTGTAACCTATCAGAAAAGCAAGGTCATGTTGCTGGGAAACCTTGAAAGTATTGCTGGAAAACCGTCAACGAACCCTTCCTTGAAAAACGTAGGTCATATAGCTGTAAAACTGCTAACGGACCTTACAAAGGTTCAAAGCAAAAAAAAAAAAAAAAAACTGTTAAACACACTTTCTCATGAAATAATGTAGGTTGTTCATGGATTTTTGGTTTATTAGTGAAGTTGAATGGTTTTTGAATGAGTTTTAGGAATCAAGTCTTTATTAGTGCAAGGCCCGACATCACAAGAGATGAGGTTGGTTCTAGGTGACTTTGACATAATGGATACTCGTTAATACTTGACTTTGACATAAAGAATACTCTTTAATCCTTGACTCTCAATTAAAGAGGTTTTAGCTTTAGGCTCGAGCTCCCACATATGTTTAAACGATATATATTATTTGAAAATTGGTAAATTACATAAGTTTAAACTAATCCAAACTTCTACCATCCAAAAAATATTTAGATTTTTTTGTTTTTCTACTTTAAATTGAAAGATCATAGTGCAAAATTGAGATTATTGTGGCAAGTGTGATTCCTTGCCAAATCATCACATCCTTGTGGCATGCTTGTGCAATTCTCAAGGTTCCATTTTCCCTCTAGTGGGATCCCCTTTTCAACATGCTTCTAAAACTCTACCTTCCTAGCCACACATTCGAACTATAGTGAATGTTTTTTTGTTACTCATTCCCCCAAAATTTGGTTACCCATTACACCTCTTATTAGTTAGGATTAAGGATGGTGAAGCTTACATAAGGCGACATTGTTTATGCACATTTATGCATTTTAAATGGTGATTGCCTTAATTATCCATTTTTTTGTTGTCTTTGTGGCCACATAACTTCCCCAACTTCAATCTTGCATCAACTAAAAATATTATCTTTCATTTTTATTTGTTGTTTTGTAGGTTTCTAATAATATTCCAGTCATCATTTGATCATCGCAATATATTGTTCCTACTACAAAGGCATATTTAGGTTCTAGAGTCACTTTTAGGTTTTGTAAAGTTCTAGTTTAGATTCATATTATGAAGTTTTATGGTGATTGTATGTGATTTACGACAACATTTGGATACATTCAGAGCCCATTGGTCCCAAGGAGGTTTATAGCATGAGCCACATCAATATTCATTATATATCCTTCACCATATTCACTCTAGAAGGTTCCCTTCTACATGTGTTATCTTGCATCATGCTTCACATCACCTTGTGGCCAACCGAGATTATTTTGATACTAGAGTCCACTATATAAAAAAACCATTTTAAATCACTAGTAAGTATTTAGAATCATGTATGATAGATTAAATTAAAAATCATCATTTTTGGCTTAGACTCCTAGTTCAATGGCATATCAAAGAGCAATGTATTGCATATTAGCTAAGAAAGTTGTAATTTACATGTTAGTCGCGCTTTTGAAATTTAGAAACTTAAGGCCTCACATTGTAGCCCTTTGTGGTAGAATAAAATGTAGTTCCATGACTATGAATCAATAAAGATGACATTTTTTTATAATTCGTTTTGTCAAACAAGTTTTGTTCTATGCTTGTATATTTAGCTGGATGGCTAGATAATCCTTAATTAGACTCTTTAATAAGTATCATGTCACGTGATATCAACCTCAAGCTTTGATATCATGTGATATAATTTGTTCTATCAAACGAGTTTTGTTTTGTCAATTGAAGATGTTTTGGCTTCAGACTCGAGCTCCCACATATATATAAATGATATATATTGTTTGAAAATTAGTAAATTACATAAGTTTAGATTGATCCAAACTTCCACCATCCAAAAAATATTTAGATTTTTCATTTTTCTACTTTAAATTGAAAGATCATAGTGTAAAATTGAAATTATTGTGGCAAGTGTGATTCCTTACAGGTCATCACATCCTTGTAGCATGCTTGTGCAATTCTCAAGATTCCATTATCTCTCTAGTTGGACCCCCTTTTCGATGTGTTTCTAAAACTCTACCTTCCTAGCCACACATTTGAACTATAGTGAATGTTTTTTGTTACTCATTCCCCCAAAATTTGGTTTCCCATTACACCTCCTCTTATTAGTTAGGATTGACCTGATGGTGAAGCTTACATAAGGTGCCATTTTTTATGATCATATATGCATTTTCAATGGTGATTGCCTTAATCATCCATTTTTTGTTGTCTTTGTGGCCACATGACTTCCCCAACTTCAATCTTGCATCAACTAAAAATATTATCTTTCATTTTTTATTTATTGTTTTGTAGGTTTCTAATAATATTCCAATCATCATTTGATCATCACAATATATTGTTCCTACTACAAAGACATATTTAGGTTCTAGAGTCACTTTCAAGTTTTGTAGAGTTCTAGTTTAGATTCATAGTATTGAGTTTAATGGTGATTGTATGAGATTTTTAAAAATATTTGGATACATTCAAAGCTCATTGATCCCAAGGAGGATTGCAGTATGATCCACATCAAGATTTGTTATATATCCTTCACCATATTCACTCTAGAAGGTTCCCTTCTACAAGTTTCATAGTTACATGTTTTACTATGCATTCAAATACTTCACATCACCTTGTGGCCAACCAAGATGATTTTGATGCTAGATTCCACTATATAAAAATTCGTTTTGAATCACTAACAAGTATTTAGAATCATATATGATAGATTAGATTAAAAACCATCATTTTGAGCTTAGGCTCATAGTTCAATGGTATATCAAAGAGCATTGTACTGCATATTAGCTAAGAAAGTTGTAATTTGCGTGTTACTTGTGCTTGTAAAATTTAGAAATTTAATGCCTCATATTGTAGCCCTTTGTGGTAGAATAAATATAGTTCCATGACTATGAATCAATAAAGATCATATTTTTTAAAATTTGTTGTGTCAAATGAGTTTTGTTGTGTGCTTGAATATTTAGCTACATGGTTGGATAATTCTTAATTAGATTCTTTAACAAGTGCTATGTTATGTGATATGAAATCATGGTTTTGAATCTCAAGAAAAGAGATTATGTGATTAAAATTAATATACCCCAGTATCACTCATTGGGTAATGGTATCAAAGGTTCTACTTGTAAACATTTCTTCGTAGTTGGGGTAGTCTATGAAGGAAGATTATACTTGTTGAGCACCAAATTTGAGGTAGTTTTCAATGGTTTTTATGGGCTAATCATCAAACCAAATTTAGTGTATCAAAACAAAGGTCATGATGCCTCCATGAAGGGTGGTTGGAGGATAAATTTTTTCTAATGTTATTGGAAGGATAGAAGAAATGTTTGAAATGGTGACAAGGAAATTGAAGGAAGAAGAAATATACTAGAGAAGACACCAATTATCATATAAATTATGGAATAACGAGAAGAAGAAGAAGATGTAAATCATGTAAAGATGTTGAAAGCTACTTCTATGATTGGTAAAAGGCCTATAATTGATATTTATAGTTATTCTGGTAGTTTGAATATAGATAAATTGAATGATTGGAAAAATAATTGAGAACAATACTTTGAGTATGAAGAAAATGAAGATACTAATAGGGCTATATTTTCCACTATCTAATGGAAATAAGCACAATAAAAATAAATAGAAGAGGTAAGGAAAATATAGAGAGATGACATAGAATGGTTGTAAAACTAAAGAATCAGTTTATAATTGTTAATTACAAGTTAGAATTGTTGAAAAAATTATAAAATTTGAGACAAAAGGAGAATACTATGAAGGAGTATACTAAATAATTTTATAATATGATAGCTAAGGCTATTCATAGTGAAGTTCATTAGGAAAAGGTGAAAGATACACCAATGGATTGAGAGGACCTCTTCAATAAGAAGTGGGCATAGTAAGACTAAATATTGTCGAAGGAAAATAACAATTTTCATTTAATGTAGAAGAGAAGTTGAGAAAAATATTTGAGATATGATAGAATAGATAAAGAGGAAGAGGAAGAGGAAGAGGAAGAGGAAGAAGATTCTAGAGAAATAGTCATCAAGGTGATAATTGAAGACCTTCTAATGAAGATGATGAACCAAGAGGAAGTAGCAATTAATATACAATAATAACCAAACATATGGATATTAAAGAGGTAGAGGAAGATATGGTATAGGTAGTGGAAGATAATTTATAAGAACTTATTTTATATGTGGAGGAGAAGGACATAAAAAATTTTAATATCCCCCAAGTTAGGGAGGTACTAGAAATAAACCTAAGCATAGTGCAAGACTTTCTCACATTGATGAAGAGTCGAGAGGATCACTAAGTCCAATATGTTGGATCTCAAAATGACAAACCCATTTCTCTAGAGAAATATCTCATTGCTCATATATAAGGGGACAAGACCATGCAAGAATGGATGAAAAAATTATTAGAAAGATATGAAAAACTTTGGGCCAAGCACTAGGATTGGGAAAAAACTCTTCACTTTAGGTTTTGTAAAACCTAGGAGGGTGATCCTTGAGATCTTTACAATAGGATAACTAAAGATACATTAATAAATGATAAACATGTCTTGAATACTATATCATAATGTGAATGCCAAATCTGCACTTGGTCAAACATGAGCAAATATCAGAATATTAGTCATTTTAAACAAGCCAAATAAAGCACTCCTTATGAAATTGTTGAACATGCAAACAAGATAAAAACATTATCAAAACTAAAATGAAACAATAACCAAATGAACATGAAATCTTATTCTAAGCTACTCAAACCATCACCCCATAGGGGGGTTGGTGTCACTTTGATGTGGAAAGTGACCGTTTCCGAATCCCTTTTGATAAACTCTTGATCCCTTGATGTGAAGATGACTTTGATGCAAAGAGTGTGAAATCCAAGATAAAATGACATAAAAAGAAAGTGATTGAGAAATGATATGGACAGAGTAACAATGCTTCTAGTTGTGGATCCATTTCAAGTAGAAGGCCTCTACTTATAGGAGTGAAGGGTTGAAGAATGGATGAAATTGGTGAATGTGGGACTAAAATGGAGGGAAATAGAATTGTGACACTTGTGAAAAGGCTATTGAAAGCCATGAGGATGTGTGTGGAGCACATTTTGAAGAATGTGTAGAGTTAAGGCATGGTAGATGGATTTATAAGAGGATGTAAGAGAATTGAAGGCATATGGTTGAGATGTAAGAGGGACAAGATGACATGTAAGAGGCCATTTAAGGAAAAGGTGGCTCTTGTAAGAGAATTTAAGAAATTTTTAAGAGGATTTAAAGCCTTTTGGAGGGAAATTAATGAATGGGTGGTTGAGAGGAATATTCCAAAGAATGTGCCTTTGAGAGGAAAATAGGAAAATTAGTTAATTAGAAGAAATGATTTTCATGTGCAAGTTGGTTAGCTGTGTTGGAAAGAGACGCTACAAATATAATTTGGTGTTGTAATTGATGGAAACCCTAGTTAGTGATTGGATCTACGCATCATCATTTGATCATATTGGTAGTTAGATTGATAACAATTAAGCAAGAACAAAGCATCCAACAGTTTTGTGTTCATCGATTCACATGAAGATTTTCTATTAATATTTTGTGTTGCGTATCTCAGGGAAGGTTGATCGATGTATGCTTTATGTTATACATGAATCTCAGTGCCTCGTATTGATCCATGTGTGAGTTAGAAGATCCGGTTGGCTAATTCTCTGCTTTATCAGTACAAAAGCAACTTCATGAATGCAACATGTTGCAAATGTTTGGGAAATAATTGTTTAAGTATTTTTGTGTTTGTACATGCTGATGTTGATCATTTCTATGCTATAGCCAACTTTGGTTGATGCACATTAAGGATTACTCATGATTTGAGCCAACAGTTTGCAAATTTCTTCATATATTGTTGAAGCCGACATATGGGCGATTAATTCTCAGTCGCAGATATATATAAGAGATCGTTCATATCAATTTGGAATATGTAGAAGGTGTTTTGATACAAGTTAAAAATAAGAGTAGATAAAAAGAGCAATAATGCACGATTTCACTTGTGCATAAAGGATTTGTGTTGCGAGTCTGAGCAAAACATAACAGAAGTGAAAAATTAGTCTGAAGGATAGAAGATCGATTGTTGAGCCTAACCGAAACTGTAATTAAGAATACGTAGATGCTATTCTCTCAATTCAATTTCTCAGATGCTTTTAATTTGATTATCTTGTAAGACAGTGAGTCTTCTTTGAGCAGCGAGCTCTAGGTAGTGTGCCTAAATGCAAGTGCATTCCCCATATTGTAAACTTCATTTGAGTATACTCAGATCATATTGTGGATTAGCCATCCAACGTGGTTTTTCCCCTAACAGGGTTTCCACGTAAAAATTCCTGTGTTATTGTGTTGTGGTTATTTGTTTTATGTTCATGCACATTTCTTTTGAATGAATGTTTAAATGCTTGAAGAATCAAATCAATAAAGTTAAAAATTGCAGAACATTGATTCACCCCCACTCTCAGTGTTGCTTGATTCCAACAATTGGTATTAGAGCTTTCCTCAAAAGAAGAAGTCTAACAACTTGAGGAGATCTTGGAAAGTGTTTCAATGGATTCAAGCAGTCTTCAACAACAACTTATGGTGGCCCTAGATGATCTTGATCAGTCAAAATATGAAGTTCAAAAATTGCAAGAAAACCTCATGGATGCTAAGAAATTCATTGAGTCATTGAAAGATAGAATCAATAATTCCAAGGAGAAGATAAAGGAACTTTGTGATCAGATCCAACAAAATGATAGTAAAAGCATTGAAGATGAGCAACTCAATCAAGCCCTAAAGGAAAAGATAGAATAATGTGAAAATCTTACTAGAGATAATACAGTCCTAAAGCATGAAATGGAATCTATCATGATGAGGATGACCAAAGAGATTGAAGACAAAAATAAGAATGAAGAGAAGCTTGCACAGTATTTGAAAGAAAAATTTGAAGTATGTATCTGTTTGGACAATGAATGGAACAATCTAAAAATAATGAGGAAGCACTTAAAAAATAGATTGATGATCTCATAAATGAACTTGCTACTGCAAATGAGTACAAAGAAAAGTTCAAAGTTAGCTCAGCCAAGCTTGATGAATTGATTAACAGTTAGAGGACAAATGGTGACAAGCGAGGTCTTGGTTATGAAGAAGGAGAAAGTTCCAGATCCGGACAAAGGAGACCTAGGCAAGAAAATTAGATAAATAGAGTTGGAAGATATCCAATAAGACAACCTAATGCTCAAATATGCAATGGCTATTGTTTTACCTGCAATAAATTTGATTATATGGCCTCTCAGTGTAGAAACATGATGAATCCAAGTGGTCTATCATTCTCAGGTCAGTGCTTTAATTGCAATAAGTTTGGTCACAAGTCAAATGAATGCAGAAATGTGATGAACAAATTTCATAGAGATGTCAAATGTTATACATGAAATAGATTTGGCCATACTGCTAACCAGTGTAGATCAAGAGAAAATCAATGGAACAACTGGTCTAGATAGAAAAAATTTGTGGGCTATAACTACAACAAATTTGGTCACATTGCTAGATTCTGTTGGAACAAAAAAGGTCCGATAAACCAAAGGAGAAACATGCAGAAGGATGTTAAGGGAAAAGGAAAAGCCACTATAGATGTGATTCAGAAGCAAATGCAAAAGAAATGGGTGATGAAAGGTCCCTCTATTGAGGAAAATGTGCTAGCACCAGAACTTGCTTCTGGTAATTCCTTCGAGAATTAGTTTTAGGCTTTTGGCCTAGGGGGAGCTGTCAAGAAAATCTCCTAACCCCCTGCCGATAACTGACACCAGAATGTGGATAAGCATAGTAAACACATTGATGCTCTACAAATGTTGTTGAACCTATTGGAGAGAGTATTATGCAATATTGGAGGTCCACAGAAGAATTATTTGTTACAACGCATGAAAATAGAGTAATCAGATGAGTTAGGGTAAAAGAATTTACTACGACAAAAAGGGTTAAGTGTGCAAGTGATAAAAGGTCATTTTTTTCTTTCATTTGTCACTTTGCATGTTTTGAAGAAAAGAAGTTTGGAGTGATATGAGGTGAACCTTGGTGAATTGAGGCTAAATTCAAGTGTGAAGAAGCTTTCAACAATCAACTCCGATCCGATGAAAAGCTATTTATTAGAAAAACCCTACGAATTTGTGAATTGGTGAAAATGGCTACTCCATTGGTAGTTGAATTCAAAGACAAACCCCATCCCAAACTCAAGTGAAGACATCTGATAAGGAAGAAAAAAAAAAGAAGGATAAAAGAAAAAGAGTCTATGTGGTAGTCTCTAAAGATGAAGAAACAAAAATTGATGAAGGAGTTAGAGAAATAAAGCATCAAGGTACTAAGGCAACAACAATTACTAAAAGAAAGCCCTCCGGTGAAGAAGACAAAGCAAATAAGAAGGCACAATTTGACAAACCAGGTATGTCAGTAGAAGAAGTTGAAAAAGCTTTGGTCAAGGATGACAATCTTAAGCCGCTTTTTAAATGGTATGAAACTTTTGATAAATCTAGTCAAAGAAATCTTGAGGAGGCCACAATAAAGCATTTAAATTTTTTCAATAAAGTTTTGATTGAAATAATGCCTAATTTACCTAAAATCTTGTATGATATTCTAGAAATGAGAAGAGTAAATGCTAGATCAAAAGAAGAGAAAATGAGAGAAAGAACTATTGCTGAATTATGTCCAATGATATCTATGGAAGAAATGAAGGCAATCTTTAATAAAGCTAAAAAGGAATTCAAGAGAAACTAGAGAAACTAAAGAAAAGAGTGAATAAGCTCATCATTGGTCAAACTAAAGAAGTTGCAGAAGAAACTGAACAAATTTTGAGAAAATTTATTTTAAGTAACAAAATTGATGTTGTCGCTGAAGAAGTGAATGTTGAAGGTATTGCATTTGATCCGGTGAATGAAGAGGTAAATGATGATATGGCCAAGGATACTCAGATTCCTCTTGATGTGGAAAATACATAAATACCTATGGAGATTGATGCTCCTAAAATTGTATCGGTTGAGAAAGTTGAGATTCCTAAAGATAAGCAAGAACCTGCAACTAAGGAAACAGTGGTTGAAGAAAAGAAATTTGATGTGAAGGAAATTCTAGTGGAAGCAAGAGACACTGCAGAGGCAGTGAAGAAATTTTTGGTAGAAAAAAAGGAAGAATTTGATCCTGAATTGGTTGAAGGTCTTATCGACCTATCCACTTTGTCTCCAATTCAGAAAATGAAGGTTGCATCATTTGCCTAGGTGAAGGCTAGAGAAGAACTGTTGAAGTCTCACATTGAGGACAAAAACTCTTAAATCTTGCATTTGGAGTTCTGGAGAAGATAATGCCTACTCATGTCAAAGATCCTACCAGTTACTCCTTCGGTGAACTGAAGAAGCTCATAAAATTTGTAAGTACTCATTTTGAGTCACTTGTGAAGTCAACCATGGTTAAAGTTTAGAAGGAATTTGATGCCAAAAGGTTAAATGGGTTGCAAGGAATGATAAAAAAAGATAAAACTCTATTAGCAACGTGTGTGAAGAATATTCAAAATGCTCTATTTGAAGGTGGAAAGATTTATAAGTCATGTTTGTCATTGAAAAAATTTACTGAGGTCAATGAGAAGAAGGTTAAGGATCTTGAAAAAAAGTTAGCTACTATTTTTGAAGCTTTTGATCATTTAACTAATGGTGTTGGAAATCAAGAAGGTAAGGTGATATATTTACTTGACAAGATAAGGAGCTTGAAGCATGACAATGAAAAAATTGTGGAAAGAGCATGTGAACTTAGAGGCCTAATATTGGTCTGAAAATAGAAATAATGTCAAGTGAATTAAAGGAAGCTGGAGATGCTAACACAGTTGGTATTCAAGTGAATGAGTCCGCAGAGACACAATCCTACTTGGTTTGTGGTCAAATAATTTTTTTGGAGAGTCTCAAAAGGGTTTGGGACACAAATTTGACTGTGCTGAAGAAATATTTTATGAATATTTTCAATTTTATGTAAGTTGAAGAAGCTTGTTTGTACATAAGCAATTTTTTCATAACAATTTTGCTTGATTTTTGATATGTGGATTCCTGCCTTTTCCATTGATGTCAAAGGGGGAGAATAGTAGAGTGAAAAATGTATAATCATCTTAGGGGAGTGTTTTATTTTTGAAATTTTAAAGAATGGTAGTGTAATTGATGTTGGTACTGATCTGACTTAGTCATTTTTCACTAAGTGTTGCCATCAATTCTAAAGGGGGAGATTGTTGGCAAGAGACACTGCGAATATCATTTGGTATTTTCATTGATGGAAACCCTAGTCGATGATTGGATCCGTGCATCATCATTTGATCATACTAACAGTCAGATTGATAACAGTTAAGCAAGAACAAAGCATCAATTAGTTTTATGTTCATCGATTCACATGAAGATTTTCTTTTAAAATATTTTGTGTTGCGTATCTCAGGGAAGGTTGATCGATGTATGCTTTGTGTTATCCGTGAATCTTAGTGCCTCGTATTGATCCATGTGCAATTTAGAAGATCTACTTGGCTAATTCTCTTCTTTATCGGTATAGAACTTGACTTTGTGAATGCAACATGTTATAGATGTTTGGGAAATAATTGTTTAAGTATTTTTGTGTTCGTACATGTCGATGTTGATAATTTCTATGCTATAGCTGACTTTGGTTCGTGCGCATTAAGGATTACTCATGATTTGAGCCAACAATTTACAAATGTTTTCATATATTGTTGAAACCAAGATGTGGGCAATTAATTCTTAGTCACAGATATATAAGAGACCGTTCATATCAATTTGGAATATGTAGAAGGTGTGTTGATGCGAGTTAAAAATAAGAGAAGAGAAGAAGAGCGATAATGCACAGTTTCACTTATGCATAAAGGATTTGTGATGAGCAAAATAGAGCAAAAGTGCAAAATCAGTCTGAAGGACAAAAGATCGATTGTTGAGCCTGACTGGAACTGTAATCAAGCATATGTAGATGCTATTCTCTCAGTTAAATTTCTTAGATGCTTTTAGTATGATTATCTTGCAAGACAATGAGTCTTCTTTGAGCAGTGAGCTCTAGGAAGTGCGCCTAAATGCAAGTGCATTCCCCATATTGTAAACTTCATTTGAGTATACTCAGATCATATTGTGGATTGGCTATCCACCATGGTTTTTCCCCTAATAGGGTTTCCATGTAAAAATTCATGTGTTATGGTGTTGTGGTTATTTGTTTTATGTTCATGCACATTTATTTTGAATGAATGTTTAAATGCTTGAAGAATCAGATCAATAAAGTTAAAAATTGCATAACATTGATTCACCTCCCCTCTCAGTGTTGCTTGATTCCAACAAGTTGATCATGGGTTTAGTTTACCAAGGTTGAGTCAAAATCTAGAGAAATGGGTAATGAGGATTTGGAGGAGATTAGAGTTAATTAATTCATAATTAAATCAACTCAAGTGGGTTAGGGGATTTATGACATTTGATTTACTTAATCAAATGAGAGGACTTTAGGGTTTTAATTAAATAATTTGATTTATTTAATTAAATGTGATGAACTTTAGGACTTTAATTAAATAAATTCATTTATTTAATTACATGTGATGAACATTAGTTAGGAGAGGATAAATTAATCTGATAAAGTTAATTATTTGATTAATAGTAGAAGTTGATGAATTTAACTAAATAATAAAGATTATTTAATTAATTGGTTAGTGCAAAAATGATTTAGGAGGAAGTGATTAGATGCATAATATCAATCAACACTATTTGAGTGTATACACATAATGACCTGAATAGACATATTAGACCTCAAACTAAGTAGGTTAAGAAAAATTATAATTGTAACTATAAGATAAAAACTAATTATAACTACTATATATACTTCCCTTATATAAAATACACATATACATCTTGAAAAATATTTTCTCATAGCCCACACTAAATATGACCAACTACTAGCTCACATAAGCCTCAACATTAGTTACTTCATGAAGCCATGAGATAAGGGTAAGACAAATAAAAAATAAAAGAAATGTGAATGAGAAAATTGGGTCCATGACCAACCAATTTGGTGTCTACTCCATTGGGAAACAAAGTTACACCATACAAGAAAGAAAGGAATCTATATGGGACTATGGCATAGCTTGAAACACACATATACATATGTAATAAAGATAATGAAATATTTCATAATCAAATGTACAAGTAGTAATCCTTCCCCAATCAAGAGAAACCCACATATATTGAGAGAGAAATTGCCATGAACGCTTCATGAAAATTTTATAATCTCACTAATACCAATAGACTCTTAAAACACACACAATAGTAAATATGATAGATGAGAGAAATTATAGCATAAATCCTTCTATGAATAACTCCTCCTCATTATAGAGGAATTATACATGTAGCCCCACCAACAAAACTATACATCCTTATAGTTAATACAAATGAAATCATCATTATCACACACTTTGATTAATGCCAAAGAATATATTTTAGGCCATCCTATTAGGAAATTGGCTCACAAACTAGCCTCAAATACTTCTTAAATTTCATGAATATATATGTTTTAGATTTATAATTAATATTTTATAGATTGGAGACAAGTTCTACCACTTCAAATTAGCACATGCATCTATCAAGATAAATATTTAATTAGAGTGGAAGAGAGGGACTTATAGTTGGTAGAAATTTCTCCCTCAATTTAGTAACAAATACTTTAGGATAGAAGAATACATGGTTCCCCATGCCCTCAAGTCATCATATCATAAATTAGGTATCTAATGGGATAAAATAAATCAATTAAATGCAATTATTCACTTCATGTATCTCATGTAGGCCTTCAAAAATAAATAGAAATCCTCCTATAGAATTTAGTCATTAATGGGGCCTAGATCATCACTTTTTTCAATTGAAATTAATATTTGTAAATTCATTATTGTCCTTGCACATCAACTAGTAGTAATAAATCACCTATACACGACTTTATAATATGTATGTCACCCATATCCTCACTTACAATAATTTTCATGACCTTATTTGTCACAATTAGGTTAAATAACACCACCATGGGTAGGATAAACATGCCACAAGCATATAAGTTTCCTTCCCTGGCCATGAGGAAATAATCCCCAAATTTTCTTTGCATAGGGCATTGGCCTAGGGAAAGGTCAAACAATTAATACAAATCACAATCAACATTAAAATAGCCTTCAATGTGAATATTATGACTAGAAGAGTTTAATTATATCAATTGGGATCCTAACCACTTGCCTACATAATCAAAATGACAATCAAAATAATTTGTAAATGAAAAATCCTAGAGGAGTGTTTTTTCCATTCATATGGATAGTAATAAGTAGCTGTATAAATGATATAGTGTTAAAGGAGATGGTTGATAATTTGGAATTAAAAATTTCAAAATATCTTAGTCTATATAGAATCTCTTGGTTGTAGAAATAGAATAATGCATTAGTAAATGATTAGTGCTTGATAAAGTTCATAATAGGGATTTTTGTGTGATGTTATGACAACAGATGTATGTAATTTATTACTTGGAAGTTCATGGTAATTTGACATAAAATATATACATGATGGAGGATAAAATAATTACACTATAATGAAGGATGAAAATAAATATTATTTAGTTATGGTGAAGGAGAGAGAAAATTAAGTTTGTGATAATTCTATAGTATGTTTGTAGATGAATGAAAGTTTTTAGATGTTTTTGAAAAGTTAAGCAACATTTTCAGGGTGCTGTACCCTTCACAAGGAGCCCAAGGGGCCAAAGAAAAAACATAGTTCAAAACAGACTTTGAACTATAGATACAACCAGAAACAACTGACAGACAGCTGTGGAACCAAAGAATCAAGCAGCCCCAGACACAAAGGGATCAAAGTTGGCTCCACGAGCCCGAGTCCAAGAAGATGACACAAAATTCTTCTTGCGGAGAACGACCGACCAAGGAGGCTTAAAAGCAGGAAGCGAAGAGAACGGAGAAAGGAGCGACTCCTCCACAGCCACCAAGGGAAAGGTAGTCGAAAAGGAATCAACCAACGAAACAAAAGTAACTCTTACCAAAGGGCGATCAGGGTCTAACAGTGCAACGACAACAGGGGCTGTAGTGACAGTAGAGCTGACCAAAGGTGGATCCACAACAGATAGGTTCGGGATAGGAGCAGCAACAAGTTGGTCGACCGCCCCAAAAGAACCCTCTGAAGAAGCCCCAGGAGGCAACAAAGGAGAAAGGTCCGGGTCAGGAGCAACAGTCATAGGGTCGACCTCCTCAAAAGAAACCAAAGAAGAACCAACTATGAGATGATTAAGGAGAGTGTCCTTCCACCAAGACACAACACCCTTGCGGCAAGCATGAGGACAGGCAGAGGCCAAATGCCCCACTGAAAAGCACCTCCTACACCGAAAGGGGAGACCCTCATAGTCCAAGAGTTGTTTCCACGGTCTGTCCTCCACTAGCAAAACAACATCACCAGGAAGAGGTTTGGAGGTGTCTAGATCAACTAATAACCGTATGATTGTAGTGTGCCCAAATTCTCAAGTTGTGGAATCCACCATAAGGAATCGACCTATGGTGTTGCCAATGGCCTCAAAACAAGATTCCTCCTAGAACTGAAGAGGAAGATTTGGCAGATGAACCCACACATGTCTCGTGTACAAAGGCTCCGTAAGGGGGTTGAAGGATCTAGTCCAAGGCCTGATGGATAGAGAATAGATACCCCACATCCATCCACTGTCCAGGACGTAGTTCCGCTCACCAGGGGAGGCAAATGTAGTAATGAAGAAACCTCTAGACAGGGGTAAAGCTCGATCTCCCTGGTGACCAAAGGCTTCCAAGAGCTCGAGACCCAACCGTGGAGGTTGGGGAGGGAGGGCCACAGTCCATTGAACCTATAAACCACACCAGATTTTGAATAAAAGTCTTCATTCTCCATGATCTCCGAACCGCAGAAAACCACAAAGGATTCCCTGGCACAGGGAAGAGAATGACCAGAAGGTTGAGTACCCGAACGTGCCGCATCAGAGAAGGATTTTTCCATACCTGAGCCACCCCTAGCACCCGACCTAGGAAGCCCAGCCACAATCGAATCCCCCAAGGCAACAGAGGACCCGCACGCCGGCCCAGACCTAGACACACCAGACCTATGCACACACAGGGCAGGAAGAAGCACAACAACAAGAGGCGCATCCCCAACAAGAACCCCACACGAAGCACCAAAGCTAGGACCAACAGCCAACGACAGAGAAGTAGGCAGCGGAAGAGAAGGAGCCAGTAGAGCGGGAGACACCACAGAGCTCCTCCTACGCGTGCATGGGACAGGGAGAGGGCCCACAACAGACGGAGAAGGAGCCGCCGACGCAACCAGAGGAGAAACCAAAGGAGCCCCCGGAGCCAGTGGAAGAGCCGTTGAAGCCATCGGGGCCAGAGGTGGGAGAGCCGTTGCAGAGCTCATTCAAAAAATTTTAGCCCTTAAAGTTTTTAGATGTTATTAGGAATGAGGAAATATATTTTGCAATGATCCTTAGAGTATGTATTGTAAAAAATGGAAAAGGAGTGTTGTAGGAGGAAATCTTAGAGTTGTTGGAGTTGATAGTGAACCCCATAGCTCCAAGAAATTTCCCGCAACCAAAATGCCTATCACATCTAAAGAGAAAAAAAATGAATATGCTCTTGTAACCTTGAAAATAGAATTGATCCAAAAATTTATTTGATATTGAATAGTGAATATGAATGATTACAAAGTACAAATTAATGCTTATAAAAGAAAAAGTGCAAACCCTAGATGAGGATTTGATTAGATTGTGAGAAGTGTCCTAATCCTATGCAATGAGACAACTTGACCTATAAATAGTCCAATATAATAATAAAAAGGGACTCCTAATTTTATCTTAAGTATAATAAAGTAAAGGGGCCTAATGATTAACTAATGAATAATTAATCATTGGGTGATAAACTATTTACTCCAATAGGACCCATTGATAGAATACATTGATATTGTATAAGACAATATGCTAGATGAAATTTTCCTAGTAAATATTATCAATCATCACATTGATTTGATTCTAGGAATAATTTTAATGTCCCAATTTCTAAGAATGAGGGTGTTCAAGTCACTTTCTAGCCTTTGGTGGGGTTTCGTGGTTTCTCATGTTTTCATGGATTTATTTAAACTCCTACTTTCCCATTTACCCCACATTTGGAATCCCTTTCCTTAGTCCCTCATCCCCCCACTTCCTAATCACTTGTCTTCTATAAGATTTTAGATTTTTTTCCCTCCTTACACTTGCTTTGAATGAATTGGTTTCCCTAATCCATGCTCCTTGTACTATTAGGTATCCCTAGGTATTGATTTCCTCTATATTATGGGCTCCATAAATTTTCACTATTGACATACCTAAAGGGAATCTAATATCTCATAACCTAGATACCTACCACCTTAGTGGAATTTTAGGTTCTCGTTTCTATCATCACTTTGGTATTATTCATGTTGAAACTCAAATCCTCAACCTCATACTCTCATGTCATTTATAGACCATTGGACCTTCTCTTTTCCCACTTATATATGGAATTTGATATCCCATTATTCTAACTCTTGATCCCCAAAATCTTGCCAACTCTTTCTCTCCATGCCCATGAATTTTTATTTCCCCATTCACTCTTGCTTCTATAAGCATTTGTTATCTTCATTATTTGATCTTTGATTCTTCATTCATGCACTCCTCCCTTTGGACCTTTAGAATTCTCTAGGCCTTCCTACCTTTTTTGAAGATATTACTAAGATATCCCAAACTTCAATTTCACACACCTATATATATTATTCACATAGAATCATCAATCCTTTCATATAAAAATTCCTAAACCCTTATCATCCAAATTCAAAGTCCTACCTACCATCCTACATAATCCTAGAATTATATTAATGGCCTTAAATGGATTCAATAATATTGAGGAAAATATTTAAATTATTATTAACACATGTGGTCCCCTTGAAGAAATGGTTGTAAATATGATGTAATCATATAGTTAAAACATGTTGAAAATTAAATCATGCAAGTTCATTAACCATGATAAATCGTAAATTAAAATAGAAATAACCACAATAGAAATGCAAATTATAACATAGTATATACTTAGAGAAACCTTTGCAAGAAAAAATGTGCCCAAAGAGATCTAAAGCTTGCATTAATAATTCAAATGAGTTACACCACTCTAATTTATCTCTCAAAATTCTTACAACACTTTATTAGTATTACAACCTACAAAAGAACTTATCCAAATTCCTAGTCCAAGATCCAATTTATAGAAGAATTACAACTAGAAACCATGTGATGGATTTGGAAACAATTTACAAGCTAAAGAGAGGTATGAAATCTAGATTGGTTGGAATAAAATACTAATTCCTCCCTTGCTCTAAGATGACCTTATATATTAATGGTATATTCCTTACATATTTTCATTGTGTCATAATATAGAATATTTGACTACACGAAATTGGGTGCCCAATTTTTCCTTATTATTCCATGCATGACATGCATCATGATAATTGTTCAAAATTTTCATAAGATTGGTCAAGATTCCAATGTAACCTCCCTCTCACATGATCTTACATGCCATAATTTTTTTCATATATAACCCCCATGAAGACTAGTAAAGATGCTCTTACACAACTCCCAAGATGTCAACAATTGTCCAAACAAGTCAAGAAAAAAGTGGGATAACTACATATTTATGTGAGGAAAAATTGAACTAAAATATGAAATGTATGCCATTTCAAAATGGGATGCAAAATTTCCCAAGTGGAGGAAAAAGACACAAAATATAAAATAGTAATACATACCAAATATTAATACATAAAAATTAGGACTATAAAGTTGATAAACCTTATTCCAACAATATCCCACTTGTTAACATCTTCTGAGAGAAAAAGGGAAAAAGGAAAAAATCTAAAAATCAAAACCAAATCAATTTCTAGAAGATGTGAGGTTGATGGCCTCCCTAAACTAAGTGAACTTCTTTGTTCTCATTGGATTATGAAGTGAATCTACAACATTATTTGAAGTGTCTACTTTTTGTAACATGAATCTACCACCCTTAAAGATTTTCTAAATAAAGTGATATTGAACATAAATATACTTCATGTAGGTATGATACATGAGGTTTTTATCCAAAAAAATGAGACTCTAACTCTTGCATCCACTTTTCACATGTTACACTAAAAGACAATATCTAAACACAATATTTATAACCACACCACCTCCTTATATGTATGTGTCACGACCATGTTCTCTAATTGTGTAGTGAACAATGCAATTGTATATTGTTATTTAATCATACAACTGAATTCTACTTCAAACAAAGTAAAGGAATAGCCACTTGTGGACCTCTTGCAATCTAGATCTCCAACCCAATGAGAATAAAAAAAGCCCTATAAATCAACTAGCCTTACCACATCATTATATCAATGATAAAAAATGTAATGGTTAGAACTCCCTTGTAGATATAATGAAACCAATTTTACATTATTCCAATGTTCTTTACTAGGATTGTCATAAACCTAATAAAAAATCCAATTTCTTAGGTAGTCTCTATTGGAATATGGATTATGGATATTGTTGGCATCTGGTGTTGTCATTGATGGAAACCTCAGTCATTGATCTAGTCCACATTTTGGTATTTATCCATACAAGGAGACAAAATGAAGAATAGGGTATTTGACTGAAGATGAACCCATTTTCATTGCCAGCTTATCATTTTAAGTTGTGGATCTTAGAGAAAGGTATTTTGATGTTTGTACTATCTTATCCAAGAATCATCTGGGTGTGCATTCACTGGAATATGAATTAGGAGATCCGATTTATTAATTTCTTGTTTATCAGTGCTAGAAGGCCGACTTGGTGGATATAGCCATTGCAGATATTTAAGGTCTAATTGTTTAAATGTTTCTATGTTCAAACATGTTTATTTAGGTCCTCACTATGCTATGGCTGACTTTGGATGGTGCGCATTGACAATTGTTTGTGGATTCAATCGACCATTGAAAATTATTTTATGTTTTATTAAAGTCGACATATGGATGATTGAATCTCTTGTTGCAGATATTTATAAGTGATCAAATATATCATTTTGATATGAATGTGACATGGATGTGAAGTGTATTGGTGTATGATGCAAAAATCAGGAGGATAGTAGAACAATTTCACCTGTGCATACAAGATTTATGATGCGAATTATAGCAATGCAGAGTAGAAGAGAAAAATAAGATAAGAGGTCAATAGATCGACAAATTTGCTTAATTGGAACTATAACCAGGCATGAGTAGATGTTATTCCTTTAGTTCAATCCTTCAGATGGACTTAATTTGAATTCTTTGTAAGGCAGCGAGCCTTCTTATTTTGAGTATTGAGCTCTAGGAAATGTGCCTGAATGCAAGTGCATTCCCATTTTGTAAAACTTATTTGAGTACTCAAATTGTGGACTGAACTCCACCGTGGCTTTTCCCCTAACAAGGTTTCCACTTAAAAATCCTCGAGTTATGGAATTTTGAATGATTGCTTTGTGTGTTTGCATCCTTCCTTTGGTTTAATGTTGAAATGGTTTAAATATCAGATTAATAATGATGAAGATTGCAGAACACTGATTGACCCCACCTCTCAGTGTTCCCAAATTCTAACAATTGGTATCAAAGCAAGGTTCCTCAGAAGGAGTTTAGTAGCTTGAGGTGGATCTTGGAATGTAGTGGACTTTGGTAGTCTTTAAAATCATCTTGTGGTGGCACTTGATGATCTTGATCAGTCCAAAGTAGAAGTTTGAGAATTGAAAGAAAATCTTAAGGATGCTGAGAAATTCATTCAAACATTGAAGGATCAGATTGTTAAATCCAGGGAAAAGAGAAGTGATCTATGTGATCAGATTAAGAAAAAAGAGAGAAGAAGCATGGATGATGTTCATCTAAATCAAACCTTGATAGAATAACTGAAGAATGTGAAAAGATTGCTAGAGACAATGCTACCCTAAAACATGAAATGGAATCTACAGTGATGAAGCTGACTAAGGAGATTGAAGGAAGAAATAAGAATGAGGAGAACCTTTCTCAGTCCTTAAAAGAAAAATTTGATGAATGTAGAAGAATAAATGAAGAATTCATTCAACTAGAGATTGAACTGCAACAATCCAAAAACAATGAATAAGAGCTTGGAAAATAGATTGTTATTCTCAGGGATGAACTTACTACTGCAAATGAATACAAGGAGAATTTTAAGATTAGCTCAGTTAAGCTTGCTGAGCTGACTCAAGGATAGAAGAATGAAAACGACAAGCGAGGCCTTGGATATGAGAAAGGAGAATGTTCTGGATCTGGACAAAGGAATTTCAGGTAGGGAAATCTGATGAACAAATAAAAAAGGCATCCGATAATACAACCTAATGCTCAAAATTTTAATGGATACTATTTTTCTTGCAATAAATTTGGTCATATGGCAGCTCAATGTAGAAGTAAAATGAAATCAAGTGATCCATCATTCTTCGGTCAATGTTTCAATTGTAAAATGTTTGGTCATAAGTCAATTGAATGCAAAAATGTGTCAAACAACTTTTTCAGTAGAAGAAATGTTGAATGCTATACTTGTAGAAGATTTGGGCATATTGCTAACCAATGCAGATCAAGAAGAAATCAATGGAATGATTAGTCTGGACAAGGAAATATTGTGTGCTACAATTGCAACAAATGCGGTCACATTGCAATATTCTATAGAAACAAAAATATGGATAAAAGAGGTCTGACATATAGAGGTAGAAAGACACATAGAGATGATAAAGAAAAGGGAAAAGTGATTGCGGATGAAATAAGAGATCAAATAAGAAGACATGGGTAGGAAAGATCGAGTCTGATGCAGGAAATAGTTCTGTACCAGAACCTGCTTCTAGTAATTCCTCTGGAAATTGATCTCAGGCCATTGTCCAAGGGGGAGTTTTTTCAAGAAAATCCTTTTTCCCCTGTTCGTAGCTGGTACTGGAACACGAAATATTATCAACAACAATATTAATGATCTATAGATTCTTTAGAAAACAATCACAAGTAAATTCAAGATATCATAGGTCCATAGAAGAATTTTTCTCTCGTTGACTGAGAAAAAAAGGTATCTGGAACACCTAGGGAAAAAGCATTTATTACAACAAAAAGTTAGGTGTGCAAAGTTACAAAAAGACATGTTGAAACCCTCATTTTCCACTTTATCAAAGAAAAGAAGAAGGAGAGCGCTCTACAACAAAATATCAAAGGTGTGAAGACATTTCAAAAACGAAACCCTAATTCATCAGGTACTTCAAAAAATTTCATTTAATTTGGTATGCGGTTGATAGAAGCAAAACATGAGTATGGAAGGAAAAATGGAAAAAATCAAAGGAATGATCAATCTAGATGAGTATAATAGTGAGAAGATTAGATCCGTAAGGAACTTGTTGTTGCTCGATGAATTGAAATGGTTGAAAGAAGTTAAACATAAAAATTTGGACATTTGGAATGAATTTCCCTATTTCGAGAATACATAAATCATTAAGTTTATTTTGAGAAAATTGAATGATGATACTCTAATTCTGGACAAACCCTACCTCATTTCGAAAGAAGTAGTTGGGAATTTAATTGGATTATACAAATTTGGGGATATACCGAGAAATAAGTCTATCCAAAATAAAGAAGTCAAAACCCTAATTGGAGTTATTGGAGATGAAAGGGCACTAATAATCTAAAAAATTAAAAAAATTGTGAAAAGGTACATTGCGCATGAAATATCCTACAAAATATTCTTCATGAATAGAGAAGGTGCTACCTCGACAAGTGCAGTCTACATTTCACACAAAATGATAATGGAAGATTAAGATTTTGACCTTTGCAGATTGTTGAAAGATCAACTAATGGAGAATGTGCAAATGACGAAGATGACAGATTACCCTTTTAGGTTTGATACCTTGGTTATATGTCTAGTAATGTACCTTGTGAATTTCTTACTGATGAACAACGATGTGATATGGAAAGAGAATAAACCGGTGTGCAAACAAATTTACACTCATTCTAAAAGTTTGGCAAATTGTGATCAAGCATATGAAAGTTTCTTCTAAGGTTTGCTAGGAAAGTTTGGGTCAATTTGTGTTTCCCTTCTGACAAGGGCACTTGAAGTTGGTTCCTCTTCTGGTGAGTTGGTGAGAAAGAAGAAAAGAGAAAAAGAAACCATTGTTTGTACTCCTTCGACATGCAAGATTCTAAAAATTGAAGGAAAAAGAAAATAACAAGTGATTGTAGATATACCAAATGAGGAATCTGATAAGGAAAATAAGGACACCCAAGGAAAAGAACTAAAATCAGCTGAATCAGAACAAGAAAAGGCTAAGACAAAAGAAATTGAATATGAAGATGACCAAACCAAAAAAAAACTACTGCAACTTATTCATGAGAAAGATGGAATGTGAAAAATTACAAAATTATGGTCTATCAGACCTTCATATGAACATGATATGATTTTAAGTGTACTAAGTGCTCATGTTGTGCACAACCAGATCAAATTGGAGAATTTGTAAAGTATTTTTCCAGAAGAAATGATTGAATGCATCAAGGAAATCATGGACTCTGAGCCTCAAAACAAGGAAGAAGAAGAAGTAATATTACATTTGAAGCAGTACAAATCATATATCACCAAGTTAAAATGGCACATGAATCAACTAAGGAAATGAATAAATTCAACAAATAGAATCTACAACTACTATCTTCGTTAGCCTCATGCAATTGGCAAGTATAAAGAGAAGCTGGAACAAATTGAAACATAATTGAACAGTATTGGACAAAATTTGATATGTTTCAGGATCATCATGGTGAAATCAAGAAAATAATTCAAGAACTACAAACAGAGCATACAAATTTCTAGAAAACCAAAAACAAGATTATTGACACCTTCTGGAAAGTAAAGGGCATAACAAAATGCAGATTGGAACAGTTGATTGAAATACTGGGGAAAAGATAAGCATTAGAAGAAACCATCACTATTCCAAAACCTCTCATCAAGATTATCAACCAGGCATCTGAAAACAACAACATGATTATAATCATGAGGATTGCAATAGAAGCATGGAAGAAGTTTCTTCCGGAGATGAAAGAAAAGAACAAAATGAACTTTTAATTCAAGCAGTAGATGTATGTCTTCAAATTTTTGAACCAGTTTTTGAATAAGTAAGTTTTTGTTTACACTCCATAAGGGATTAATGTAAGATTTTTTTTTCATTGATGTCAAAGGGGGAGAGAGAGTAGTGAAAAATTCCTTATCAAACTTAGGTGGATTTGTGTCAGTTATAACTTTTTGAAGTATTGAAGAATTGTAGTATGTTGGTTCTGACACTTAGTCATTTATCACTAAGTGTTGCCATCAATTCCAAAGGGGGAGATTGTTGGAATCTGGTGTTGTCATTGATGGCAACCTAAGTCATTGATCCAGTCCACATTTCAGTATTTATCTATACCGAGAGACAAAATGAAGAACAAGGTATCCAACTAAAGATGAACCCATTTGAATTATTAGCTTATCATTTTAAGTTGTGCATCTCAGAGAAAGGTATTTTTATGTTCGTACTATCTTATCCAAGAATCATCTGGGTGCACATTCATTGGTATACGAATTAGGAGATCCGGTTTATCAATTTCCTATTTATTAGTGCTAGAAAGACGACTTGGTGGATACAGCCATTATGGATATTTAAGGAGTAATTGTTTAAATGTTTCTATGTTCGAACATGTTTATTTAGGCACTCCCTATACTATGGACAACTTTGGATGGTGCACATTGACAATCGTTTGTGGATTCAACTGACCATTGAAAAGTATTTTATGTTTTATTAAAGCCGACATATGGATTATTGAATCTCTTGTTGCGAATATATATAAGTGATCGGTTATATCATTTTTATATGAATGTGACATGGATGCAAAGTGTATTGGTGTATGATGAGAAAATTAGGAGGATAGTAGAGTGATTTCACCTACACATACAAGATTTGTGATGTGAATTATAGCAGTGCAGAGTAGAAGAGAAAAATCATATAAGAGGTCAAGAGATTGACAAATGTGATTAACCAGAACTACAACTAGGCATGAGTAGATTATATTCCTTCAATTCAATCCTTCCTATGGACTTAATATTAATACTTTGTAAAGTAGTGAGCCTTCCCATTTTGAGCAGTGAGCTTTAGTTAGTGTTCCTAAATGCAAGTGCATTCCCATTTTATAAAACTTATATTTGAGTACTCAAATCGTGGATTGACCTCCACCGTGGTTTTTCCCCTAATAGGGTTTCCACATAAAAATCCTTGTGTTATGGCATTTTGAATGATTTATTTTTGTGTTTGCATCCTTCCTTTGGTTTAATGTTGAAATGGTTTAAATATCAAATTAATAATGATGAAGATTGCAGAACACTGATTCACGCCCCCTCTTAGGGTTTCTAGATTCCAACAGTATCAGGTCTTGTATAGAGTGTGGAATACATAAGGCTTCCTACAACACTAGAATATGGAATTGTATACACCTCTTCAAGTTTATTACCTTTTTGAGGAAATTGTTTAAGATAGACCAGTACCAAATAAAAATGGAATACTAACTAGTTTACAATCATGCATGGAAAAATCTTACAAAATAGTGTTAGCATGTTTATTTTAATTTAACCATAATTTTTTTTTGATTAGAGGTAAATCAGGTTTTGATGGGACCTGAAACCCAGTACAAAACAGTTTTGAAGGGACCTATAACCCTTTCAAAGAAAAACATTCTGTAAATAAGATAAAATGCATACCAATAGAAGCCCAACAAAAACCACTAAAAGAAAAAAATGACTACATAGGATGCATCAAACAAACAAGCAAGGGACCGAGATCCCTTTACAACTTGGTTTTAACATGGGCCAAAAACCCTTAGATAAATAAATAAACTGCTTGCATCTGCCAGGTATCATCAAACCAACCGGTCATGGATGAAACCATAGAGCCAAGAGAGATAACCAACTCAATGGTGTAGAACACCATCAAACTTCTAAATAAAAATTCTAGTAAATCCAACAACCCCACCTCAATAGGGGAGTTAGAGAGCACAATGGACTACTAGAGCACATCAACCAACTTACAACAACACCCCACTAGAATCACCAACCCCAAATCCACCTCAATAGGAGGGATCTCTCCTCTATAGGAGAGGAAGAAATGAAAGTCCAACCCTTTGAATCCATCACTCTTCTATCCACACATGCTCCACCTAGATAGGAACTTGTAGAAGAGTGGACTCCCCACCAAACCTACAATACCCACCTCCACCTCAATAGAAGAGGGCTTCGTCTCAATAGGAGTAGTCTCCACCTCCATAAAAGGAACCAACTATAGATTTAGAGGAAAAAAATCAGAAGGAAGGGTAGTCATAACCACCTTTGGTAAGGCAAGGTACTAAATCAAGAAAGAGGGAGAATTCTCTTCAACCACTAGAGAAAAAAAATCATCTGATCCTTAAGAAAAAGAAACAACTCATCCCCTAAAATACCAATGATCCTCAAAACTGGAAGCCAATAGTCTTGTAACCATAGAACACTAAAGAGCTGAGATTGAGGCCAAAACCACTCAGAATAGAGCCCAAGAACATCAGATCCTTCAACCAAAACATCAAACCATCCAACTTCAAATTAGAGATTGTAGAGGCCCCACCCTCTTCAAGCCCACAAAACCCATCCCCAACAATGGGATCAACAAAGGACAAGAGAGCCCAAACCTAGCCCAAAAGGGACAAAACCCTCCAATCTGCAAAGGACCCAACAAAACAGATCCACAAAGACAAGAAACCCCACATAATCATAATCATGAAAGAAAAAAAGGGGAAAACCAGAGCCCAAAACAAACATAATCACAATGCCAAACCAAAACACCACCCAAAGGTAGCCTCAACCATACCAACAGACCCTAGAAAAGGATAAGCAAGAGAGAGCAAGGGTCATAGAATAAACACCAAGAAAATCACAAGCCAACAAGAGGAATAAACCACACCTAGAAGGCACCACAAAGCCACACCATCAACCTCTCCATGGTCACCAAAAGTAGCAAATTTAGAAGAAGGAGATCAACAACAGATCTCATCAATGAGAGAAAATCAATCCATTCTTTGCCACTCCATCCCCCCGCATAGAACAAGGAGCACCAACCCCCTAACACCATTCCATAGGTCTCGCAAAAGAATCGAGGCCAAAGAGAGATCCTCACACCAAGAGACAAGGGGACCATAACAAAAGAAATAGAATAAACACCAAGAAAATCACAAGCCAACAAGAGGAATAAACCACACCTAGAAGGCACCACAAAGCCACACCATCAACCTCTACATGGTCACCAAAAGTAGCAAATTTAGAAGAAGGAGATCAACAACAGATCTCATCGATGAGAGAAAATCAATCCATTCTTTGCCACTCCATCCCCCTGCACAGAACAAGGAGCACCAACCCCCTAACACCATTCCATAGGTCTCGCAAAAGAATCGAGACCAAAGAGAGATCCTCACACCAAGAGACAAGGGGACCATAACAAAAGAAATAGAGCTCAGAAAAACCAGAGATAATCTAGACCTCCCCACTTCGCCTGCACCAAATCTCCACTACAAAATAGTGCCAAGCCCACCTGATAATGCACGCACAACCAAAACTGCATGAACTCCCACAACCAAATCAAGAGAACCAAGAGGAGACACTAGATTCCAAGCACTAGTAGGATC
Organism: Sequoiadendron giganteum; assembly: GCA_007115665.2. Classification (NCBI taxonomy): domain Eukaryota; kingdom Viridiplantae; phylum Streptophyta; class Pinopsida; order Cupressales; family Cupressaceae; genus Sequoiadendron; species Sequoiadendron giganteum. The sequence continues at coordinate 190,405,058 of CM021104.1, read as the reverse complement.
ATCATCGGCTTCGCCATCCTCATCCAAGGCTGCGTTCAAACCTCCACCCTTGCGATCACTCCCGCTCAAAACTCCTACTTGCTCCATTAGAAGTACATTCTATTTCCTTGCTAACATGATATTTGTTGATTTATATACTCAAGATATATTTTTCAACCCATAAATATTTCATATCAAATGTACTAGATACCTAACCCTTAAGTTTCATAATCATCACCTTATCATTTCCAATAAATAACATATCATCAACATATAGGATAATGATTGATTATTGGCCATTAATTAATTTTAAATAAACAAAATGATCAACTTCACTTTTAATAAAGTCATGATCTAATGTGAAGGTATCAATTTTACTATACCACATTCTTGGTGACTACTTCAAACCTTGTAAAGATATCTTTAGCCTACAAACCAAGTGTTCTTGTCCCTTCACAACAAAATTATCAATATATTTCATAAATACTTTCTCATCAAGATCCCCACATAAAAATGTTGTTTTAATGTCTATTTTCTCTACCTCTTTTTGGAGCTTGATTTTATATCTCATTTTTTAACAAGATTGACTTTTAGTTTGGTGGGAAACCCTATTTTCAGGCTTCAAAATGAGAAGCTAGCAAGATAATTGATACATTAAAATCTTAAATCATAGGTTTTATTTTTTAGTTCTAGAATTGGATGAAGTTTTTTATAATTGAAATTGATCTCTATCTCTAATTTCAAGTCAATCAGATAAGATTTAAGCCCAAAATTGGCATTCTAACAATTGGGAGTAGGTTCATAGAATGCAACTAAAATAGAAAAAAATCTCAATTCTAGTGATTGAACAATTTTTGATAATTCATGAGGCGTCTTGAGTTCCAACTTCATGACTTTCAGTGAGATTTGTGGTCATGGTAGAATTTCTATTAACTACCTATAAATTAGTTTAAGTTATAAAGAAACCCCTAGATAATGGTTGATTGCTCAATTTTTGGTGATTGAACAATTATTCTTAGAAATTATAAGTACTCCTCAATAAATTCCACTCCTTCCATGCATAATTCGAGCTTGTGGTGTAAATCTCATCATTATAACTGTAAAATCTTTAATTACTAGTTTCATAATTTTTTAACAATAAAAATATCACTTGATTAACACTTTTAAAATTCAATAGTCATTTCTAAGAATGGGCATATTAGAAAGTCATTTTTAAGGCATATGATGATTTTTCCCCATTAATCATGCAACCATGCACTGAGGGAAGCATGTGCATCAATTATTTTAGCATAGAGATTAGATATGTGCAATTTTTTTTTTTTTTTTTTTTAAAGTATAAATATTCGAGTTTATAACACTTTATTCCCATGCATCCATGCAATAATAAAGGAATATGCTCAAAAAATTCTAGCACAATGCTCTTTTAGTGCATATACAAGAGATATGAGGGATTATTATAATGTTTGAACATTATATGAGTAGAAAAAATAATATTTCTATCTCTCCACACCAAAAATAGAGCTCCAATTAGAGAGGTCTACAAACTAGAAGGAATGAGAGATCAATAGAACTATTTAAATAATGTTTAATATTGCAAACAATAATATATCTATTCTAAAACATCTAGCCATTCATTTGAACACCTATGCATCAATAATTCCCATCCATAGTTTAAGATGCCCCAAGATGGTGAAAAACACCATGCAAAGGAGGAAAATGCCTTGCCATAGTGTAAAATTTCCTTACATGAAAATAAAATTTCCATCGAATGGATGAAACAACCAAAAACCATGAGGAAAAATGCCTAGCTTGGTGTGCAAAAACTAGAAAATGTGAACAAATCCTCACATGAAATGAAATACCTAGTGACAAGGGAGTAAAAGAACTAGTTGAAACCAAATACCTAGTCAAAAGGAAAATTCCATAAACAAAAATGTTCAACAAGTAAATGAGATTTACATTATGGATAAAGGAGGCATACACCAATTTAAGTTTGAAAAGTATGAAAGTGGCAAGACCAAAACTAATTTTTTTATCATATAGCCAATGGGTGATGTCACAAGGTTTCTCCCTAGGAAAATATGATGAAATCACAAACATAGAGGAAGGAGTTTGTAGTTTTTGAATATGATTTTTTTTTCTTATATTCTTTATTTTCTTCCTTGTTAGTTGTGTAATATTTCTCAATGTTCTCATTGCCTATAAGTTCTACATAAAGTTGAAACTATTCATATTTCAAATAGAGGGGTATGCAATAAACAAGTGTTATTCGATATCCTAAGGGGAGTTTTAAAACACTAAATACACTTGTATTTTCAATCTATCAAGGCTAGAAGAGGGATATATTTAAATTCCTCATTCAATAAAGCATGTAAAGCTAACTGTGAAGAGAAGTGGATATCTACAAAAAAATTTACAAAGTGCTTGACTAGATGTAGGGTTAAATATGAAGTTCTAGGAGGTGAAATTCCTAGTATTGAATGATTTTTTAATTTTCCAATGAAAGGGTGAATTCTAGGGGGAATTTTATTCATCTATGGGGTAAAAATTAGGAAAGGAAACATATTTTTATGTAGGAGTAAAAACTTGCATATGAATGAAAGAAAAAAGTTGGGAGGACTAATTTCACTAGGTTGAAAAGGAGTAAAGCTATGACACATTCCTTTATGCCTATTTTTTTTGTTGCAAATTAAAGAATCAACTTGTGTAATGTGTCACTACGAAATTCAATTTGAGTTCTTCCTCTTTTATTATATTATAATTTTTAGGTAAATTTTTGGGGTTGATTGTGGAGTTCTAGGATTAGGGGTTGGTAGAAGTTCTAGGCCAATCTTAGGTTTCTGTTTGTATTTTTCAAGGATTTGCAATGCTAAATTGATGTAAAAATTTAATTAATATGAATATTGTTAGATTCTCAATCTAGTTTCTATAGTTGGGATTATAATATATGTTTAATAAATTAATATAAGACTTATTATTATCTTCCATGCAATTTATCTCAAATTCTTCATGTACGATTTAAGGGATTTAACAAATTTATAGGTGCACATTTACTGCACTTGTCACAAGGATTAATTTTTTGTATTTAAGGAATATAATAAAAGTTTCAATTATAATTTATTTGTAATAGGAGGCCTTTCTATATAGTATGCGGGGTTTACAAATTTGAAAAGGATAACTAAGAATGGGTTTCTTTGTTTAAGATATGAAGGCATTTGATTGACTAATATTTGCAAGGTATATGCATGTAAATTAGGCTCATCTAAAGTGTGAGTTGATTTTCCATTGTTGATACTAGTATTGGGTTGCCTTTATTCATGTAGGATAAGGCACTAATCCTTGATGGTTGGATGTGACCCAACACCTTAAATTTATAAATGGTGAATATCTATAGAAAGGTATAAGTTATATGAGTGTGATTTTCTTCATGTAGCTTGAGGATGCAAAGGCGAGGCCTACATTCTTGACCATTCATCACCCCTTTTCCTATTTGGTGAAAAGATGAGTCACTTCATATAATTTATTTATTTACAATGATGTTTTAAGGTATGAACGATCATGCCTAAACCCATTAAATATGAAATAATTCTCTTATACATCTATCAATGTGTCAATTATCCACATGTATAGGGTCTACAACTAGTTGGGCTTATTCATTATGCTATTTGTACCTAGTTTTAAATCTTTGTAGAAATATCTAGTATAGATATTTATCATTCTTTAAGACCCTCTTTAGGATTAACCTTCTAAATCTTGTGGAGCTTAAAGTATAGCAACCAAGGTTCAATGTTGTTTAATTGGCCTTTTCTTCTCCTTGGTTCAATCACGGGGTTGTCATATTAACCAGATCAATTTGATTCCTAGGTATAGGTCTTGTGTCATCTCTTAGAAAGGAGATTAGCAAAGAAAAAAACCCCAAAATATTAGTATTATTTATAGGGACACAATACCTTGGTTTTTATTTTAAAAATATTTGTAAGTCATTGATGAAATATATAGTTTGTGTAAGTTGGAAGACCATAAAATTATGCAAATATTTTGGTACCATTATTGAGGATGCAATTTGGTTCTTATATTGAATACCCTATATTTTAGTGAAGAGTAATTTTGGTGTGTTTATGTGTAATTTGGTGATGAAAACCTTTGGTTATGATTGATAATTCCATTTGAGTATGAAGACCTTGTTAGAAATTGGAATTGAGATTATTATTTAAGCTTTGAATAAATTATGGTGTGTTAAAAAATTTAGTCCTCTTTGAGAGGTGGTGACTCTATTATCTAATGGTTGAATACCTAATTCTTATTATACAAATGATTGGCTAAGATTTATAGAGTACTAAGTTATAATAAGGAATTGTATGAGGTTTTTAATAATATTTGCATGGACACATAATCCCTAAACAATTGGAAAAAGATGTGAATTATTCATGTATTAAATTTTAGTAACAAAGAAACATATGGAATAAGAGGGATAAGGGTTTGTGTTGTGTAATACAAATATTATTAAGAGGAAACAAGTTACAAAAAAATGACAACAATAGAAGTAGATCTGAATATGAAATCTTATTATGACCCTTCCCCTACATATTAAGGTGTTATTAGGCATGGTACAAAAAATCATAGATCATTCCCTCTAAGAATGAATTTCTCTACAAGAAGGTATAAGCTACCTGATTTTATTGATATCCTAAACTATCCAAATATCATTCTCAATGAACTTAGAGACCATTTTCCCAATTTCAGCTAGAGTAGATAAGAATTAGTAGAGAAATCTTTAGGAATTCATTGATTTAATGGAGGATTATGAGATTGAGGAGGAAGATGTTGTAATGAAATTCTATGTGCATTCATTAAAAGAAGATACAATGGATTGGTTCTTTGATTTTCTCATGTTTTCTATTGCTTCATGGCAAGAGTTAAAAGTAGTGTTTATAGATTATCTTGGTGAAAGATTATATGTGAATTCATGGATCAATAAAATCATTAAAATTCATAAATATGAAGAGAAAATGATCCATGTTTTAATATAAGATTTGTAAAGACTATGAGAGAAATTCTAGAAAATCTAAGTTTGAATGATTTGATGTGCTTGGTTTTATATCTAGGTACACTCAATGAAGACATATATTTCTTATTGAGATAATAATCCTACACCATTGAAACAAGAATATGTTATGGAAAAGGTATTGGGAATAACATAAGTTTAAATGATGAAAGGTATTACATCTATAAGTATTGATAATATTAGATATCCCCCATTTAGATGTATATTATAGAATGGGAAATGAAGATACTTTCCATGAAAATAACAAGCCTAAAATTAAACTAAAACTACCATGGAAGTATGTAGGTCCTAAAATAATCCAAGGAAAACATGAGAAGGAATAATTATTGATTGAAGATGAGGAGTATGATATAAACTCAAAATTCAAGGATAAAACATCTAAAGATGAAATTTATTGGAAAATAGAAGTTTGTCATTGATGATGTAGTTTCGAAATATGAGCATGAACTGTATATACATTTTTTTATCCAGTGTTTTCATTGATGTAAACATAGTCATGATCATCCTAACATAGTGTGGAAGTATTTTTGGTGACCTATATACACTTCCATCTGATCCGAAAAGTATGGTTTAGTACAAAATTGGCTAAGTATTTCCTCTGACAACTTTATGGTTTAGTGTGTCAGTTTTTGGGTCTGTACTTCACTACCAATGGAATAATATTTTACGTTTGTAACAACAATTTTGAGTTTATCAGATGCAACAATATTCAAGTTTTTTTAACATTCTATACAGTTTCCAAAAATATATGAATGACAATGTGTAGCTCTATATATCGTAGTTATCTTTTGTATAGTGTACTAGTGTGGGAGATTCAACACTTCTTCATGAATAATTACTTTATTTTGCATTGATGAAGATAAGATAATAAAGGTTGAATGGATGGGAATCTAAAAGGAGATCGATCTTTAAGGTTGCACGGTTGATGAATTACATGTACACTTGAAGACTTTGTGTTTAGGTATATTTTGGGCTTACCTAACACGTTTGATGCTTTGTGGAGAATAATTGAGCAACTCTATCTTATGTGAGATTTATATTAGGTACATATCGACCTATCTTGATGTAAACTAAATTTTGAATTTAGGCGCTAAGTGTGAATAAAATTCTTTAAGGACGACATGTGTAATGTAATGTGTTACTTCTAATTAGGCCGACCTAATTGAAGTTACACCTGATGTGGGTATACATATGAGATCATCACCAAAGTTTTGATAGAGGTAGAGAGTGAAAGAAATAAGTGAATTTGGAAAAGAATATGTGAATGTGGAAAAGTAGAGAATATTGTATGTGATTTATGATGTATGTATGGTGATTCACCTGCATGTGTGTGATGCAACATTGAGCAGATTATGAACAAAGCAAAGTATTGGTTTTGATAAGTGTGAAGATCATTTTGTACTTTAATGGAACTGTAATCTGGCATATGATAGATGTTATTGTATCAATTAAAATAGGCAGTGTTTCCAACCCTTCTTTGTTCTTTCTCAGCGGGTTGTGAGCCTTTTTCTTGATAGTGCATCCTAGTAGTGAGCCTTTTTGTAATATCTTATATCTGGACATAATATATTGTGAGCTAACTGTTGATGGTGAAAATGACACAAACAATGTAAAACAAAATATTTATACTCTATTTATCTTGAAAAAGAAAGACAACATATAGTAGCCTAACTTCCAAGGTCCTGGTAGTTGGTTCTCAACTATCTGATGTCACTTAATTGGCCAATGCAACTATAATATTCAAGGGGCCTTTGTAGGTGATAAGGAATAAAAACTATATTGGATTCATCAATCTATGTTTAATGGGGGGGTTTAAATAAATAGAAAAATATAGATCAAGGCACAGATCAGTAAAACATGAACAAAATTATTTAACATCCAAACATATATTCTTAACAATGAGTGTTTCTTAATAGATCAAAACTATAACATGATGCAATTTACAAAACAATCCATATCATTGCATACATTCACAATGCTTAGTTTAATCATCACAACCATTCATCAAAATTCCACAAGATTAAAAAAAAACTTCCTCATTCGTTGCTAATAATATAGATCAATAGACATATAACAATTCCATTCATAAATAATTTAATGAAATAATCTTTATAATCTGGTTTCCCCTATTGATTCACATCAAATAAGAAAAAAATATTCACAACAAAACCCACTGGCATACAAACTGATTATGGTTCATTAACATCATCCAAGAAGTTCAATTCCAACATAAAACTATATAAAAAGTGTATGTTTTTCAACATAAACTTTTAGAAGTATCTTTTGCTCAATGCTAAAAATTCTATTTGTTATCATCAGATGGCTAATTCTACTTTTCATCAACTGACCTTTACAATATGGACCTCAAAATTACATATAGAGATGCTTAAGCACAAATACCTCTCAATCAAAATTGAGATCCACTAATCAAGGAACCAAAACCTCCTCAAAAACTTAGACTGGCTGATCTTTAGTTCAAACGTTGATTGCCCTGTGAAATAGGAGAGAAAAGAGGAAGTCATGTGCCCAAAATAGATCATCTCGATGCCAAATCATTCCTACATATTTTTCTCAAGAAGGTACTCAATATAACTGGAGAAGACTTGTTGAAGAATATCCACATCAGGCCCATCGACCCAGCTATCTTCAAATTTAATCCTCTTCAACTCTGTTAAGGAAAATCCCTTCATATCTTTTAATTTGGTCAATTCCCTCTTGGAAGCCTTCACCTCTTATTTAACATCCATTAATATATCTAGTAATAATTCCTCTCCATCGTCCTCTTTCTACATGACCTCCTAAAACCTATTGTCCCATTTCTCCTTTAATTGATTCAAAGGCATGCCCTCCTTAACCGGTATGTCCACATTGACTAAAATGGCCACAATAGCTTCTAGTTCATCCAATTTCCCATTCAAGTCCTTACTAGCATCTTGAATTTAATTTCTATGCTTATATATGAAATTAGACCTAAACCAGATTATGCTTGAGGCTCTTTCTAAGAAATCTGCATTATCTTCTTTAAGGATTGATTGCTCAAGAAGAGTTGACTTTGACAGTTTACTGATATCTTTTATTTTTTGAGCATACCCCCTATATTCCTCTTCCTAGATTTCCTAAAGTTTTAGTATGGTGACCCATTTTTTCTATCAACTCCAACGTTGTCTTATGAATTTCAAAACTTCTTACCAACACCTCACTCACTTCCTAGTTAAGCTTATCTATCCATCTATCCATCATCCCAGACTTACTCCTCATTTGTACCAGATCATCAACTTCTCTTTTGCTGAGTAAGACTGGCGTTTCCAAGGAAACAACTTGTTGTGACCTGGGGGTGGAAAAATCTCTTAAGAAAGTATGTAGCTGATCCAATGGAGCCTTAAGCTCATCCTTTATTTGTTTTTATTTGATCATTCTGGACTTTGTGGATGACACTACAACATCAATCAAATTCATTTGTTGATTCCTTGTAGGCTTCCCTAAATTTACTATGCCTAGTTGATAATCGGTCACCTGCATATCTCCTCCATCCTTGTCCACCACTGAAATTGCACATCCTACAATGATCTCACCTACCTCAGTGAGCCTTGTGGAATGAATAACTCTAGCTTTCTTCTTTGGTCTTTCCTTTTCTATCTCCTTCATCATTTCTTCCCAATGAAGAGGCTATGGTGGAGCTATTTTATTCTTCTCAAGATCAAGCTTTAACCAGGTAGGAGCACTAGGAGTGGTAGCCATTACTGTAGAGGAAGAGGCAGCAGTTTTAGAAGATAGTGGCTGCAATAAAGTAAATTTAGGTTGAGAATCAACCTCCTGCACATTTTTCTGTTCCTTTTCTGCATTCTCTTGTGCAACCTTCTCAACCTCCTCCCTATCCTTCTGCTCCTATAGCCTTTTATCCTCTTGTTCCTTTTTCAACCGTTCTTCCTCTAACTTCTTCTCTTCAAGTAGTTTATCTCTCTCCCTCCAAATCCTTGAGCTTGTCCCACACTTCCTTTTCCTTTTGTTGTTGCTTAGCAAGCTCTTCAACATCTTTTTATTTTGGTAAGAATTCTACTTCTTCCATTTTCTTATAGGCCTCTTCAATAATTTTAAATTTAGCCTCAAGAGCCTCCCTTTCTCTTCTTTGTTTGGCCTTCTCTTCCTCCAAATCATGGATCTTTTTCAACATCTCCAATGTGTTGTTTTCCTCCTTTAATATGAGCTCTTGCTCCCTTTACTGTTGCTCGGCCAAATCCTCATCTTTCTGCTTGGCCTATAATTGCTATTGTTGGAGTAATGCATCAACTTGTGCCTTTGCATCTATTTCCTTTCGCTTTGCCAATACTTCAGCTTGTGCCTTGACATCTATTTCTTGTTGTTTCTGCAATGCTTCAGCTTGTGCCTTCACATATGATGCTCTCTTAGCCTCTTCAAACATCACCCATTGGTCTTCTTCTATCAAAACATGCTCAACTTCATCAAGAGGCATCTCCTCTAGTGTCTCTTTATCTAACAGAGTACCTTCAGAGTCTGTCCCTATATCATGGATTTCTACCTCAAATTTCTCTCCCTTTAACGTTTCAGCTTCCTTATGAAGGGTTCCCCTAGGCATTTATCCACTTGGTTGCTTTGTAGGAGGGAGTTGAGATGGTGAATTACCCACAACCAATGCTGAGGCTACAGGTCCTGTTGGGACTTCTTCTTCATATGCTTTAGGAAAATCTTGAGCCAAAGCTTCAAGCTCAAATTCCTCTATGTTAGGAGGGAAGAATTCCAAGGGCTCCATTGGAGGCATTCTTCTCTTCGTTCTCTTGTACCCTTGTGTGGTACTTGCACCTTTTCTTTTATTGGAGGTTTGACCCCCAGGCTCCTTTTTTCTCAACACAACCCATTGTATACTTCTATCCAACACTGGTCTTGCTATCTGCTTAATATCTATTATCTCCTTCGCACCCAATCTACAGGATCTAAAATCTTGGTGCCTACATTCTATGCCTCATATAAGGGATCCAAAATTACACCATCATTTGATAGTGTTTTAGGAATGTCCACTTTAACCCCATATTCCACCATGAGTGGGATAAGCAACCTTTCATAATTCCTCTTCCTCAATTCATATTCATCCTGAAGATCACTCCATAAGTCCTCCAATAGATTGAAGTGTCTATCAAAGATGGAAGCAAGCAAGGAATTCATCTTATTCTTTGGATCAAAGTGCTTCTTAGTGGTATACAAGCCCAATTTTAGATGCATCAATTCATTGCAAACAACCTTAGATCCCACAAGGTGTGGGCATATATATTCACCCAAATTTATGGGGAACTTATGACAACCAGGATTATGCTTTTTACCAAATTTAGCATTAATCCCCAAGGCTTGGTAAACAAACTCCATTAAAACCATCCTGTTGCTGCAGCATCTAGGGAGTAAGTGAGGTTGACCATCAAACCCAACTAGCCTGAAATAAGTAAACTTGGGGTATTGGATAAACCAATATCCCCACTCTATAATGAGTGCCATAGCCTCCTGGCTCAATCTATACCCTGCATCTCTCGTAAGCTAGTTAATAATGACATATATAAATGCATCATTAACCCTTCTGTAATGTAGTTCAAAAATATGCAAGTATAGCTAATCATATTGGTTCCATACTTTATTCTATCCATCAGCTTCTCCCAAAATCCCCACTCTATTTAAACCTCGAAAAATGCCTCTCCTTGCTGCTGCATAAATGACATAAGAGGTCATAAAGAAACTCTTGGTTTTCCTCACTCTAACCATTTGATTGTGTATTCTTTTAGATACAATCATGGGCCAATCAAACTATTGCCTGCCATGTAAAATTGTCTGAATGAATGGAAACATCCATTCTTTAAAGTGAAAAGAATCCCTTTTTCCAAACACTCTGGATAACATCATTATTATGTCCCCAACCTCTTTGTAGAATTCTGCCCTTTTAGGCTAGTCTGGAAGCTTAATTAGAGACTTTTTCTCAGTCCTCATCTATTTCTTACTCAAATGAGCTTTGTTGGCTTCCTTATGATTACTATACATTTTCAAATCCTTCGCCTCATTGAGCTGATTAGGATTCCCTGGATTGGGGACATTGAACATAAACTGGAATATTTGGGGAGTTAAATCAATGATGAAATTGCCCTTTGAATCCATACATTGTCTAGTAGCCGAACTATAGGCTCCAATTGTTGTCATTATTAGTTCAGGACATTGGATTGATAGAGGAAAAATAATGATATGAGCCAAGCCAGATTCAACTATTCTTTGGGTCCTCCCTGTTACCTCTTCAACAAATGTTTCGGAGTACAACTCCTCATAATGGAACGAACCCAGATTTGTATGAGTTATGTCCACCCAATCGGACTCCACCTTGCTAGCAGTGATGACAGGACCCCCATGATTATACCTCAAGGTATAAGGGACTTTTTTAGGCTTAACCTTTTGAGGCTAAGCTCTTGGTTTTGAAGTTTTTGTAGGTTGAATCCTTTGAGAAGCCTCCCCCAATGCTCCTAACATTCTTTAATTTCTGCAGCAAAAAACTAGATTAGATCTACAAGAAGTATAACAAAAACTCGGTCAGAGATCTTATCCTTCATATACATCGGAGGCAGGACTAGGCATAAGATATTGAGCTCTCAACAAACCATATGGTGGGATTAGAGATGGAGTCAGAATGGTAATTGAAACCAGGATCAAAATGGACATTGATTTGGTACAATGAAGAAATTTCAAACTTATATCTAGGTCTGCCTCTGGTTTCGACTGTGGCGAATAACATTTTGATAAAATATAACTCATCGAAAGTGGTCCCAGAGACGGAGTCAAACATTCATTACAAACCAAATTTTGAGAATGAAATCAATCCCAGATCCGATCCCAATTAAAAACAACCATGACGTCATTAAGGACTTCAACAGGAAAACAAATGACATCATAGCCTAAAAAAATGAGGTCACCTAACAAGCCGAGGAGGCTTAAAATAACAGTATGAAACCATCCCATACGACTGAGAGGAAACCCAACAACTAGGGCACAACTTTGTAATTAAACCGAGATGTGCATAAAAACCATAGTTTATAAAAAACCTCGACTCCAATAATTAGGGCACAACTTAACCCTACTCGAAACTAACAAGCCGATATGTAAAAGAATTGGGAGGTAAAGCCACAGATCAAAAAGAAAAAACCATAAAATAATGTAGCAGATGATTGACACCCCCAAAAAACTAGGGTACCATGGTAGGGGCACGAAGAAAAAGTGAAAACGACCGTGGAAAAAAAAACAAACAAGAAAAAATGACAAACAATACAATAAAAGACAAACCAAAGAGAAGGAAAACAAAGCAGAAGAAAAGAGAAGAAAAGCAAAGAAAACAACAAGGATTCAAATGAAAATGAAGAGCTACAAACCCACATGAAGAACAACAGACCAAACAAAACATGACAAATAGAAAATGAAGAATATAAAACCTACCTCCAAACGCAACCCAACATGCTAGCCCTTGATGTGAATCCACGTGCAAATTCACCCACCTTCGATTGAATTGCGCTCCCAAATGCTCTACTATAGCTCTGGTTTGATTTTACTCTTTAAACAGTGATAATAACCAACAAGTTAACCTTAATTAAGGTTAAAATCCAATTTCATACATGGGAGGTGCCTATAATTAATGCCATTAATGCAATAGGTTGGATGTAGAATCATGGAGGGAATATGCACAAGAATATTGTGTGACCAAAGTAAAGTTAGAGAACAACAAGAAAGGCGGGACTAGAAACAAAATGGAAATTGATTTGGAAACCTTGTCCAATTTTTGAGTTTGGTTCCGATTCCGGTTCCGGTTCCGCCAACAAAGAAGAAAAGAAAAGAAAGAACCAAAATAAAAGCCCTGAGATCGAAACAAGAAAAACAACATCGATCTTAAGTCCAAACAAACAAACAAACCAAAAGGCGGAGGTGGAGGTGGGATGGAAACAAGTTCGAGACTATATATAAATCCTGGACTTAATATCCATTCCGGCTCCGGCTCCGACTCCGGTAAAACAACAAAGACAAACCCAAGAGACCAACAAAGAGAAAAATGGGACCGAGATTAGAAGGGAATCCTTAAAAAAAGTTTCAAACTAGATTCTATTCTAGTTCTGATTTTGCTAGGACAAAAAAGGAAAACAAAGCATTAGAAGAAGAAAAACTCCAAACTTTGTTGAAAAACAACCAAGGACAAAAAATAGAAAGGGGGACCCATTTTGACCAAGGAAAAAGATGGGGTGGTTATGCAAGGCATAACACTAACCCTCACCATGGTTTCTCCCTTTTGGGTTTTCCACATAAAAATATTGGTGTTCACGTGTCATGTGATTCTGTGATTGTATTCATGCTTTAATTATTGATTGTAGTTATTTCTATTCAGTTAATTAGATGGGTTATGTGTAATTGGTTTAGAGGAATACAGATTCACCCCCACTCTCAGTATTTTGGGTGTTCAACAAAATGGAAGTTATAGTTAGTTGTAATATGGTTGAACATGGGATAGGTTTTCATGGGATGAAGTATCAAAGGAGGATTAAAAAGAGTTCCATGTTTCAATAGAATCCCATACATTTGAATATTGTGACATTGATGCATTAGTACATAATTCATGACTTGTAGCCTTCATGACATGAGTATAAAACCTTTGGTATTATTCACAATGATAGATACAATATATTGTACCTATCATGCATGATTTATGGCTTCAATAGTATGGAAAATTAAGTATACAATTAGATTTATCATTTCAAAGAACACGTGGGTTTGTGAGGAGATGACCACATGCAAGAATTTTAAGATTTCAAGGAGAAACTCTAGTTTATTGATGAGGATATATGAGTGAGTTATTTTACTAAATCCTTATATGGTGAGGCTAATAAATGGTTTAAGAGTCTCCATTATCATTATTTCTCCACTTGAAAAGATTTTATTATGGCCTTTAATGAATAATATGCATGTAGTTTTGATCATGTGTCTCTTGTCCAAACACTGTCTAATATTAAAAGGAATGAAGGATAATTACCATATGATTTTTACAAAAGGTTTATGGATACCTTATTTTAAATTCTAGCATGTCACATACCTAAAAAATCCATATACATTGAACTTTTGTGAGGCTTATGAGTTGGGTTTGAGTACCATACCAAAAGAATCGAAACCACTAGGCTTGATAAAGCATGTGAGTGAGATTTTTTTTTTTGAGTAAATAAGAGAAGAGTATTCTAAAACCATTATGATTTTAAAATAGTATGTTTAGTGGTTTGTCTATCCTAAAGGATTAGAAGAAAAATATTAAATTTTTGGATGAAGTGTGTAGGGTAGAAAATGAATATGCATTCTACAATAGAACAAACATAGTGGATGATTAGGTTATGACCAAAATGCATGTTGTAGAAGTTTACAAGGATTTAGTTCAAATAAAAGGTATGGTGTGGAAGATAGGATGCAAAAAGATCCACATAATGGTTATTTAATAAATCAAGCCCAAATAAATATGTTCTCAAGTGTTCAATACAATGAATTAGCTCATATGGTTGGTCATTATGCAAATACGAACAATATGGTGAACATTAAATTGAATTTAACTAATGATGCTTTTGAAGATAGATGTGTGGAAACTCAATTTGAGGAACCTAAACATAGTTTTATATATAGTGAGAATCCTTAATTTGTCATCTACGATGATAGTGAATCTAATTGTATCTTTGTTGGTTATGATTACTCTTATGAAGATAATTTGGAATTTTCCATTTCACATAAAGATTACATTGATGTGAATGTTGATAAGGATCCATGTATTCCTATGAATGAAGAAACCCTATATCTTGGTCACTTTTTGGAGTATGGGACACACAATCCAACTGTTATTAATACAAATGACATTGAAATTTTATTTTCAAACTCCCTAATTGACATATTGATTCTAAATATGTTGATCCTAAGAAGGTTCTAGTTGTTTATGCTGAGAAAGAATAAGATAAAATTATTTATGAATATCTTTGCAACAATAATTCTATTATGAAAAATTATTATGAATATTATGAAATTAAGAAGAACTTTGAAATATATAGTTCAACTATTGAATTATTTCATGTTGAGTTATATTATGGTTGGAATGATATATTGAATTTTATTTTTGACCCTAAAATGGAAAATTATATCCATATTTTTAGTGATGATAAATATTGGCAACCTTGGGTTCAAGGATTTGATGAATGCATAAATCATGATGAAGTTGTGCATTCCTATGAGAATCATGACTTAACCATTGATAAGGATACTATCATAACAATTGATTCTTATTTAAAAAAATGAAACATGTAATGATGTGAATTATTTTTAATACCTAAATTATGGTGAATACAAGTGTGATATAGCTCATATTGGACGAGTTAATGAGTATGCATATTTTTAGTTTGGTTCATATAGGGATTTCCTCCTATGTGTGATGAAGAACTCAAGTTACATGAATCTTATTGTGGTTAGTGATTTTGAGACATTTATAAATGGACCAATTCCTAATTTGAAGAGAATTGATCATGTTCCATATTGTCATTATCAATATGGCTTAGCTAGCATGTCCCATGTCAAAAAAATTTCTTAGTTTTACCTCTCTAGCTTGGGGATGAAGTGTGTGAAAAGGTCTCCTTTTATCATAATACTTAAGAAGGATTTGAATTTTATGTGAAATTGGTAGAGAATTTTGAGTTTTATGATACATGTTATCTAGTCAATTATGAATGATTCCATTTCTTAGTTAAACTGGACAAAATTATTACACTACATAGTTGTGGCCTTATTTATGTGAAGTGTTGTAATAATGGTGGCCATGATATACATGATAAATAAAATATTTGTATTCCATATGGTAACACATTTCATTTGGTACTAGATTACAAAATATTGATAGGTTTGACAAACTTTAACATTGGCATATTTAGGGATATGATGAGGTGTGTTAAAATGATCACACAAGTAAGTTGTGACAAAATTTTAGATCAAAATTTGGATAGTCATCAGAGAACAAGTTTTTTGATAAAAGGATATGTTAGTTTTATATTTTTAATGGCCTATAGCCATCAAGGAATGTTTGGAAAGTGTAAATTTAAAAAATTGTAGACTGAACTATTTGAGTAGGAATTTGATTATGCTTGGTATACACCTCAAAGATTGATTTTGGCTGTGCATACATCCCTAAATAATATCCAATGTTGGAACTTAATTTTGCGCCTCGTTTCCTTGATAGATTGACTCTTAGTTTGGTGAGAAACTTTATTTTAGGCCCTAGAATGGGAAGTTGGTCTTAGAATTGGTACAATAAAATCTTGAATTATGGCTTTGATTTTTTAATTTCTAGCAATACAAAAAGTTTCATAATTTGAATTGAGCCTCCACTTCTAATTTCAAGTCAATCGGATAATATTCTAGATAAGAATTGTCATTTTGGAAATTGGGAGTGGGTTCATAGAAAATGAGAAAATAGTAAAATTTCTCAATTTTTTTGATTGGATATGATTTTATAATTTATGAGGAGTCTCCAATTCCAGTTTCATGACCATTAGGTCAGATTCATGGATGTGATGGAATTTATTTTATCTACATGTAGATTGGTCACCATTACAAAGGAACCCCTATATAATGGTCAATTTCTTAAATTTTGAAAATGACAATGATTCTAAAAAAATATCAGTAATACTCGTAAATAGTTTCTCATCTCAAATACAATTTTAGTTCATGGCATAAATTCCATCATTCTAGCTATAAAAGTGTTAATTACCAGTTTCATTATTTTTAACATAAAGAATTAAAATATTATTTTATTATTTTAATTTAATGTGAGGATAAAATATGGCTTGATTAATAATTTTAAATCCTACGGTTATTTATAATCATTAGCATATTAAAAAGTCATTTCTTAGAGATATACAATATTTTTTTCCCATTAGCCACATAACTAAGCACTAAGGGAAGCATGCACATTATTTATTTTAGTGCAAAGGGAAGATATCTGCACGAAACTTTGATTTAATTATTTTTAAAGTTTATTTATTTATAGTGTATCACTTAATTTCTATGTATCCAAGCAATAATAAAGGATTATGCTCAACAAACTCCAACGCGGTGCTCTTTTAGTGTGCGAACAAGAGATATGAGGGATTATTATAATAGATGAAACAACCAACAAAAAGGGAGTAAAAGAACTAGTAGAAACCAAATTCTTTTTCAAAGGGAAAATTCTATAAAATTGAATTCTCTATAAGTAAAAGAACTAGAAGAAACCTATTTCGTAATGCTTTGTATTTCCTTCTATGTATTTAATAATGTTAGTCATGTATCTTATGGTACATGGAAAAGTTTCATTACATTGTATAGGGTATTCATATTGCAAATTATTTTATCTTCCCACTAAGTGAAGTATGATATGTCCCCATATACCGCAAACTTAAAAAATAATTTCTAAAGCTTGTATATCATTAGTCCATGTCATATGTGTGTTCCCATGTTACCAATTATCATATCATATATATCGTTGTGGATTCCTTGTCCCTCTCAATATGCAAACCTTGTATTTTTAGATGTTTGGCATGTCTTTATTGTTGAAGTTGATGATTGAACTCCATAGCACCCATAAATCACTTGCAAGTAATTATCATATCACAAAATAAATATCAAAGCAACTGATTTGCTATGCAACCAAGAGAGAAAATATTGATCCAAAAAAGCATTGATATGTGCAATGTATTATTTTGAATGATTACAATGAATGTGCATGCTTATAAAAGAATGAAAAATAAAACCCTAGATGAAGATTGTGTTAGATTGCGACAAGTGTCTTAATCTCATGTAATGAGACAACTAGACCTATAATTAGCCCAATCCAATAATAAAAAGCACTCTGAAGTTTAGCTTAAGTGAACTAAAGTAACAAGGGACTTAATAATTAATTAATGAATAATTAATTATCAAGTGATTATCCCGATTACTCCAACATCCCCCCTTAAGTTCAACTTAGGGAGAAGCTATAAATCCCTTATGTAGAATTCAATGATGGATGTATGGATGGGTCCTGAATGCAAGACCTATTGAGGTACCCATGTACAAAATAAATAAATATCTCATATCTAGAGAACAGGACAAAACCACATGGGAAAAAATCCTCTCCTAAAGAGAGAAATAGAAATGCTTGCACTATTGAAAGAAAGATAGAAGGACTCAATTTGACCCCAAAAGTAATGCTTCTATCATGTAAGTACAATAGATGTTCCCTCAATAGGAGAGATAAAAAGAGGATATGAATCCACCCATAAAGAAGGAGATCATGTGCCAATGATGAACACCTGAAGACATAATATGATCCACTACCTGAAAAAATTTATCTCCTTAGGAAGAAATAGATCGTTTGGTGATTGGATAAGTCAATCCAAGAAAATGGGTGAATTAGGAATCCAAATCCAAATGATGTGTGCCTCTAAAAAGTGCTCATGTGTCCACATATCGGAAAGCGATGATGTCGATCTAGAATGTAAGACCCCTCCGTTTTGCTCTTTTGGGAACAATGTTCTATTTGGTTAGGCCTTATTTTCTGTTAAGTGCTTTGCCTTAGAACTCAGTGGTTAGTTGATTGCTATTTGTAAGTGATGCAAATGTTATATTTTAGTGTGGTGGTGTATTCTTCTGATGTTATTATTATGTCATGCTTTGGATTAGCATAGTAGATAATTGGATTAATGATGTTTATGCTTTTTATTATATTAATGATGTTAGATTTGTCAGTCAGTGATACTGTATTGGTGAAGGGGACGGATCGCATCACTCACTTGTGAGCGCCCTGCGATTCCGTGATTTCCTCTTCACGGTGTGTTTTAATTTTAACATATATATGCATGTGGATATACTCTATATTTGCAAGTTGACAGGTACAAGACATCGACTCCACCTGGTTTCGTAGGTGAGAGCGTGTCCAATATCCAACGGTATTCGATTGGGAGATAGTAGCTAGGTTTCTCGTGTCAAGCCATCACCCTAGGCTTGTGTGTGTCATCGGTTTTAGTCTGGTTCAGTGGTTTTAATATTGTCTTATTTGCCTGGATCTTATTAAATTGCAAGTTAGAAAAGTTAAATGAATGACTTATGTAGTTAAGTTGTTGATTTAATTAATTTGGTTATATTGTGAAAAATGTTATTTTATTTATGGATCAATTTAAAGTAATTAATAAAATAATTAAATCTTGGATTAGATTTATTTTATTAATTAATTAAATTAATTATGTTGAAATGAAGTTAATTATGCATTTTGGAAATATAGATATTCTGGAATTAGAATTATGTTGGAAAATTTGAAAGAGGTTTAAATTTCATTTTTGAAAATTAGAAAATGTGAAAATTGAAAAAAAAAATAGAGATAATTGAGATATTTTCAAAAGTTTGACTTTGGGGTTGGGGAGATATTTTTCATTTTGGCTATTATTGGATTTTGGATCTCAATTTGGGGGAGGATAAAAAAAAATGAGAAAAATGGAGAAGGGAAAGAATTTATGGTTTTGGGGCTTTTGGATTTGCTTGGAGGAACTGGATTTTGAAGAGGAATCGTGGCACCCTTATGGATCTTTTCAAACTTCTATAACCAGGTTTTCTTTTAAATAAATCTGTTTTCAGTTTGAAAAGATTCACAAAAAAATTTAATTGCTGATTGAAAATATTTAAACTCTGTTTGGTTTGCAAGAGAAAACCCAAGTTAGATCTTGTTTCAAAACTTGAAACCTCAGTTTTAAAATGATCTTCTTCAAAGAATTTTGCAATTTTAATATAATTGTTTCATTTCTATATTTATTTGTTCAATTTGTTGTGACAACTGTAAATCTGAGATATATATATATATATATATTTATTTATTTACCCTTTTATTTTGGGTGCATGTGTTATGTTGGGGAGAATTTATCTTTCAAATGAACAAAAAAAAATCAAATAAAAGAGGCTGTGTATTTTTTGTTCTAGCGGACGAAATCCGCAGAGGGTTTCGATTTTTTTATATAGAAAAAAATAAAAAATAAAAAAAATTTATGTGGAGGGTTTGGGAGGGGAGTCGCAGGGGGCTCACCCCACCACGCCCCATGGGAGGCATGTGGGGGAGCCGCGCCCTCTCCCATACCCCCCAGTCAGTCGTGCCCATAGATGGGAGCTCGGCTGTGTGTTACACACAGTCGCCCCATGAAATGGGGTTTGGCTGTGTGTAAAACACAACCACCCCTTGTGTTGACTCCGGCGGTAAACAACAACCGCCCACCCTCAAAAATGCGCACGTGTATCCCAAGAAAACATGGATAGCTTGGTGCTAATTTCATTTTTTTTTTATGTTTAAAAAAACAAAAAAAAAACAAAAAAAATAATAAGAATATATATATGATATTTATTATTATATTAATATAATTTTTAAAATGTTAATATATATATATATATATAAATATTTTATATTATATTCATATAGTATAAAAATATTAATATATGTTAGATAATTAATTATATCTATTTATTTTGTGGAGATTATTAATCTTAATATATATTCAAATGGGTTTAAAGAATGGCATGATTTAAATGCATTTGTGAAATTGTAGATTATGGCATAATAGTCGAATTGACAAAATTATTTTAGAAAATTATATTTGAAAAGATAAATATTAATTTTAAAAGAGATGTGTTTATTAGCATGATTAATTGATTTTTTTTAAGATGATTTGTTTGGCAAAGGACCAGCAGTTTTTTTTGTTTTAAATATTAGGTTCTAAATCATGGAGATAAAAGTTGATTTTATTATTATTTAAAAAGTAAGTAGGGAATTAAATGATGAGTTTTAATTTCTCCTATTGTCTGGAAAAGACGTATTTTTGAATCTGTTTATATAATTGCAAGAAATTAATGATGTTATTATGGGGAAATGGATTTAGTAAATCCAAAATTAGTTTAATTCCTCACAACTTGCCTTTGTGAATGTTCCTCTTAATTCATGTGTTTGGGAAAGGGGTTAAGTGTATTTAAATTTGTAAGTCTTCCAGAGGACCCTAGAGGTTGGGGGTTGTCGTCTTGTGATGTCGACTGATTGTTAATTCCCTTGGGTAGTGCATGAAGTGATGCTAATGTTGTACTCGGTTTCCACGATCGGAAATGTTTTGTTCCTCCTGAGAAAGGAGTGGATTTTGTAATGTGTGTCTCCTTGTTGGGAGCGGTCTTGTTATTGATGTTACCTCCAGTGTTTGGAGATGGGTTCATCTTTGTCGTCTCCTGAGAAAGGAGTGGACGTGTTATCTTGTTTGTTGCACCTTGGTTCCATAGATTTTGGATGGTGCGTGTGTGTGTTGTCCAGTAGAAGAGTGGCTTGTAACGGGGGCTGACACCCGAAGTGGTGTCAAGGATAACTCATTATAAGTTATTTAATCAAGTGATAACTAAAACAATACTTAGAAGATTAGGACTAATTTCACACAAATCAAAATTTTTAATGCCTCACTCATAGACCCAAGTGCTCGGTTAGGCTCGGGATGAGATGGGAAGGCTTGTAATGGTAAGGTCATCTATCTTGTCTGTACGAAAGGTATTTGGCTCCGCATGAGTGAGTATGGGGGCCAGGATTTGGTAAAGGTCACTAAGATAACCTTTTCTTGTGGGGGCCGGAGCCTATGAAGATTCCGAAGGATAACCCATGATGAGCTCTGTGATGACACTCTATCTAGGACAACAGTCGGTCTTTATTTTGTGGGTATGGTCCCTTTGACATACTTGATGTGACCATAGTTGGTATTCGATTTTGTGGGTATGGTCTCCTTGACATACCTAGTGTGACCATAGTTGGTATTCGATTTTGTGGGTATGGTCTCCTTGACATACCTAGTGTGACCATAGTTGGTATTCGATTATTAGGTGTATGGTTCTCATAACATACTTGTTCTACTTTATTTTTGGAAGCAATGTGACCATGTAGAGTTGTCCTTGTGTGTTACTCGTGATGCTCTTGAGTTGTACTTTTGGTGTACTTATGTCGTACTTATGTGGTACTTGGGTTGTACTTGTGAAGTGCTTGTGTTGTACTTGCATGGTAACTGAGTTGTGCTTGAGTTGATTACGTGTAGATCTTATGATGTTTTTGTGAGGATCATGTAATTGGTTGTTTCACTTTGGTTCAATTTATGTTAGCTTGTGTCTAGAGGTAGATGGTCTTGACTAGGACTCCTGGTTACTATCTCCTAGCACGGGGGGTGGGCCTTTGGGTTCCATTTGGTTGGGTGGCGTGCACCTAAATCCGTTGGGTTCTTCTTCATGTTCATTTGGATGAGACTTCCAGTTGGAGAGATTGTGGGATTCAGTTTCAGTCCTTGCTTTATTTCATTTTAGTTGGTCTTGTATTATTTTACCCCTCATCTGTTATTGAGGTGGAAGTTGTAATCAGTAACCTTATTTATTGGACTTGCCTCATTCAGGGAATGAGAGTTGTAATTGTAATATTTAATTATGGATAAATGAGTTTGAAAGTTATCTATTATGTTTGGATGTAATTTATCTTGTATGGAATGTATGCGTACTTAGTATCTTGAGTAGATAAATGTTATGGTTTTTATTCATGTGGTTGTTGTTGTTGTGGGTTTTTCAGTAGTTTCAGTATCGTAACCTTAGGGGATGTTTGCATTGGGAAGCGAACTTGTATTGTAGTTGTACTTAAAGAAAAAAAAAATTTAACCTGTTTAAGTAGTTGTTGCATCATCCTCTAGGGTTGCGTGGTGGGGCGTTACATAGAATCCTTTGAAGACTGATGGAGAACAAGTTGTAAAGGTGATGAAGATGGTGGGCCAACAATGTTGATGTGGTTTTCAATAAAGATGATATGAATATCCTCAAAGTAATCCTCTAGATTTGTAATATAGGACTCTACAAACAAGGATGACATGTTTGCAATAAACAAATCCCAAGTAGTTGTATATGGAAGAAGATGGATGTCTTGCTACACTAAACCAATAGGGGCCAAAGATGTGGTGATGTCAAACTGATCAAGAACAAAAAAATATGATGATATGCTCTCAATTTGATGAGTAGGAACATGAAGACAAGTATTTGAACCATTAGAACATGCAAGGCCTGTGATATACTCAAGCTCCTCTAAAGTATCATCATAAAAGGGTATGGAATTCACATCTCCAAGAGGGATGAGACAATCTATAGAAGGATCCTCTAGGTATGGAGAGATATGAGGGTCTCCACAAATCTCCCAAAGACGAGTCCAAAGTGTGTGGGGATAATCAATGTCTGATACAACACACATAGCACATCAAGATCAACACTAGAACATATAACTCCTACAATATGATCTTCTATGATTCCCCATGCTGATAAATTGCCTTGTGTGTTTGGTGTAGGTATGAGTGCATAAAAATAAGGCAAAATATGAAGCCATCTAAAATGTGCCAGGATGCCATTTTTCCAAGACACATAGTTATCCTTGTCCAAGTTGATCATAGAAGGATGAAAAAAAACCCATGATATTCACTCAAATGAAAAAAATAGAGACTAATAACCTCACTACTAATAAAGTAGATTAAATGATGTCATTCTATGCAAATAGATCCTTTCCAAGTGCCAAGACGCCCAAGTAATTGATAAAATTGTGAAAACACACAAAACTGAATAAAATGTATATGAGGCAGATTTTGTAAAAAGTGCATGAATAGATCTGATGATCTCTCTTAAATACCTTTCCAATGTCATTGGAATCACGAAAATCAAAGACATAGGAAAAATTTATGAGCTCAGAAGCACAAAATGAAGATCTAACTTTGACTAAGAATAACAGGAACCAACAACAAAATTTGATAATGAAACTTGCATCATTGGATAACACTGAAAACTAGCATTTCAAAGATATCTTATTTTCTCAATTTTGACACTATATGCCCAAGTTATGCCAAAAATTAAAAAAAATCACTCCTTTAGGGAAAATGGGGGCTGAGAGGGGGCTTGAGGGGCCATCCCTATAGTTTTGTACAATTGATGTTACTGTGATGTCATGCTGATGTTAGTAACATATACCAAGGAATATTCACTCTCGTTGCAAAAAATGATTCTCCTAAAATTTCTCATCCCTGTTATATACCTTTGAAATCTCAAAATATTCTTTTGGAATCTCCAAGATTTCATCGATGATTGCAAGGGGTTGCTGATTTTTTTGTCGATATTAAGAATCGTCATTTGAATGTGCACCACTAGTTGTTTGGAAGATTGGTCAACACCGATCAACTAGCTAAGGAGTGGCACCAAAAAGAACACTGTGCAAGAGGAGCTTGCCATAGGGTATAATTCCTACCCTACATAGGATTTAAAACCCTACCTTTTATTTTATTTTTATTTGCAAAAAACATTTTTTTCCTTTATTTTTTTATTTTTTTTGGAAAAAATAAATAATTAAAAAACTGTAAATTTAAAACCTAGTACATGTACTTTTCTTGTCTTTGCAAGTCAGAGGTGGTCGTACAACCATACAGATTTTGCCTAGAGATCTATGCAAATTTTTTTTTTTGCTTTTTTTTTGTACTTCCTTGAATTTGAGCAAATTGACAAGCGTTCCTTAGGTTTTCAACCATTTTGGATGCAACAATGATCCCAATTTTTCCCTAGGATGAGCCAATCTTTCCCTCAAGGTTGGATCTCTCAAAATTCAGACATGAAGCTATAGATCTGGAGCTCTGATACCATGTTGAAGTTGATGATTGAACTCTACAACACCTAGAAATCACCTACAAGCAATTATCCTATCACAAAAGAAAGATCAAAGGAACTAATTTGTTATGCAACCAAGAGAGAAGATACTGATCCAAAAAATCACTGATATGTGCAATGTATTAACCTTAATGATTATGAATGAATGGTTACAATGAATGTGCATGCTTATAAAAGAATGAAAAATCAAACCCTAGATGAGGATTGCATTAGATTGTGACAAGTGTCTTAATCTCATGCAATGAGACGACTAGACCTATAATTAGTCGAATCTAATAATAAAAAAGAACTCCTATGTTTAGCTTAAGTGAACTAAAGTAATAAGGGACTTAAAAATTAATTAATGAATAATTAATTATCAAGTGATTATCTCGATTACTCCAACATCTATTAATTCACATGTAGTATTTACATCGCAAAATGTTTGATTTTCTAATGTTTTTTCTTATTGATGTAATGTTTCCTTAATGATATGTTGACACATGTCTTCAAGCGTCCCAAATTTGTAAATAATTACATCTTATTGTTTTAAGATGCATGCATATCACCTTGAAAACTAAAGAGTAAGTTGTGATAGGCTAAACACATGTTTGAATTTTTTCAACCTTAATTCCTTTTATGCCTAAGTTTACCTATCTAAATTTCACCTTAATTCCCTACTTTTTCATTATCAGCTTGTACAAAAAGGAAGTTATTTGATATGTTTTAGAAGAATAAAATACACTTTATCTAATATTTTTTAGAAATATTAATTTATTTGTGAAAATGGTTGAAATAGAATTTCCTATAGCTGAAGGCTTATGATAGGCTACATTATGAGATTGTTGATTCTGAAGATTTTTGTCTTTTTTTATTATTTTATATTATAACAAAAAAACAAATCATTAATCTATTATGAATTTGTGGTGTGATATTATGGGCATTAGTTAAGTTTAGATTGCCTCAAATATATTTCAATTTTAAAGGTTGAAGGCCAAAATAATGTTTTGTATCCTTATATAGTTAAATGGCTATAAGATATAGGATATATAAATTGTAGCATAAGTTAAAAAAAAGGATGATAAATATTATTAGATTATAAGGAATATAACTCAACTATTTTTATCTAAGGAATTTTTTGGCAAGTCAGCTCATCACCTAGGAGACCAAGAGAAGGGCCCACTCTTAGGGATTCCTAGTGATCTTTCTTTGTTTTTGTGTTTCTTTTTAGATTGTATACATGGTTTTTTATAAATAATTTACTTTTGGTTAATCATTCTAAAATCATAATTAAAGTGTGAATTGTGAGTGTAAATTGTGGGATGAGAAAAGAATCAATTTGTGAGGTGTGATTTGTGTTAATATTTAAAGATAATTATTATGTAGATAGACTTTGGAAACATATTTTTAAATATATATTTTTTTGTGTTCAATTTGAATAATATATCTACCTATTTTGTACAAAAGAGTAATTTATGTTCATTTAGTAGATTGTTTTGTTAATGTAGCAAATTATTCTATTCCTTTAGCAGATTGTATTGTTTCTATAAAATATTTTAAACAAATCATTACATAATATCTTAGTTTTTGCAACATATTTTTAAATTTTAGTTTCATTTCATTTCAATAAACTTATTACCTATAGACCTTGAGCATATAGCCATTATATCTTTCATAATTTTATGCCCCAGATTGGAATAAGATCAAGCTAAAACTAGAAATTGAGAACCAAATTATAAAAATAAATCTAACACCTTCAATTTGTCCCAAAATTTTGGAATCATTACTGAGGAACTTGACATTAAAGGCTCAATAGCCTAGTAATTTGATTTAGGATCAATTTTTCAAGGATAAATTCCACACAGTTTGACCTTGACTAGACAACTACCCTTGATTTACATTGTATTAAATCATATAAATACATGAATCAATTAGAGATGAAAAAGGTAAAATTTTCAAACAAACTATTGTTAGTAGTTCAATAAAAAAAGAAAACACCATACAAGAAGTAAATCCATAATATATGAAAAAAAAAACAAAAAAGAAGCTAGTTGAACCTAATCTAGAAAAATGTGTCATTGAGCCAACCACAATAGAATAAACAAGTGAAAAAATAAAAACAAATCTTGAACCACCACCTAGTATTCCACTAGTAAAACCAAAGATACTAGAATATTCAATTGTAGACTCTAAGGATATTATCACCCCTGATTTTGCAAGACAATTTGAAGAATCATACAAATTACTAAGTGGTAGAATCCAAGAAAATAAAAACAACATAAACCACCACCATCTTGTTGGAGATCTTGGGAATTTAAAATTATGGTTAATGCAAATAAAAATAATAATGATGGTGATTGAGCCTTGGCCAACAATGGTTCCATAAAATTTGAATTTCCCATTATCAATCCTAAGGAGAAAGTGCCCATGAAAATATACCCTATTTGGCTTTACCAATATTTTAAGGTCTTTTTATTGAATATCCTTACATGTTCTTATTTTTATTTGGTGTGCTATGTCATAACTATGGTTACCAAAGTGATGCTCAAAAAGCTTAAATTATTGTTGGCTACACTAAAGGATGTTGCTTTATGATGGTTCATGGGTCTTGAAAGACACTCTATTCACACATGGGATAATATGAAAGAACAATTTTTGACAAAATATTAGGACTATTGTAAGACAAAGGAAGTTTGGGATGAAATTTTGAAATGTCACAATGAGAAGAAGAAACACTAGAATATTCCCTTGAAAGATTCTTATTCAGTATTCAAAGAACATGAAAAATAGGACTATATAATGAGGCTATTAAAATGCTTCTTCTAAGAGAATTTGTGATGAATGTATTGATTCTTTGAATGTTATAGGTGGTGGGGATATTTCTAAATTGAAATTTTATGAAATTTGTGAAATTTTCAAGAGCTATTCAAGATCCCACTGATCTATAAGGAGCTATTTTATCCAAGGGATTGAGCTTAATTGGTTAAATATTGAGTTGTCAATGTGGAGGCCCAAGTTCAAATCCTAATGGTAATCCAATATGAAATTATAAGTTGCGACTCTTGGTCTTTTATAGTTGGCTTCTAATGTGGAGGTGGTTTCTAAATAATTGGATTTATAAGTTGTGATTCTTGGTATTCCATAGGTGGTTTCTAGCGTGGTTTCTTAAAAGGAGCTAGTTGTGCTCACAAGTTATTGTATTGGTCTCATGTTGATGGTCATATGAGAAAAATATTGTAAGAAATTAGCAATATAAAAAAGGTGTTATTTTGGTAAACACATTTTTCAAGGTGGAACATTAGGTATTACCAAGCAAGAGTTAAGTGTGTTACTTAATGATTTAAAATATATCTTTTGATTCATATGGAAAAATAAATAGAAACTTTATATACATGTAAGAAAAAAGAAGAGGTTGAAAAGGCACTTGCCATTTTTTGTCATATCTATCATAAGAAACATACTAGTGAAGAATTTCCTTATAATAGAACCAATATTTATTCCCTAGAAGATGTTAGTAGAAACAAATACTTATGATCATTACCTGTAGATATGGTAGAAACAAAATATATTAAAGAACCATTTTTGTTATCTGGCTCAATGAAGACCTTAGGAAGTGAGAACTATGCTACCAAGTATGATTAATTATTTTAATGTACCTTATACTATGGAACCTAGTGGAAAATATACTTATTTTCCATATCATATTCAAATTGGATGGTATGGAGGTTGGAAAAAACCTCCATCTTATCCCCAATGGCCAAATAAATGATCATAACACCAACATGCCCCATAGCCTTGGCAACAATTATGGAGGGAAACACCACCACAATTTCCACAATATCCATCATATCCTACACCACCTACTATTAGTCCATATCAGCAACCACAAAAAAAATTCTTACCACCCATACCACCAACACCCAATAATCAATCATCAAATCCATCTCAGCCACTAACCCACACCAAATCCAAATAATAAGGTGGCCCAACCTATCTATAATAATGATGTGGCTAGATATCTATCTTATCCTATCAATACATTAGATATTAATGGGTTAAAAAATATTTCAAGAAAAGATCTTCAAGGACCAAAACATCCTATAATCACTAAACTTGAAGAAACTCAACCTAGCCTTGATAAAAATAAAAATGAAACTAGCACCACCCCCATATCTTGCTTGATTCCATTCCCAAATTACACAAAATAAAATACCTCAACCTTAATTTGATTTTATTAATGAACTAAGAAATGCCAATGTTAAAATTCCTTTTGCAAGAAATTAAGGATATTCCTAGGTACACTAAGACAGTTCAGGAATTATGTACACAAAAACAGAAAAAGAAACAAGATCCAAAGATGGTTCAAGTCATTGGGGAACTTGTCCATCTTATACTAGGGAATATTTAGTTCAATGTGTTTTGATCCTAGGAGTCCAATGATTCAGGTAAACATTGGTCATATCATTAATCCAAATACACACACATACACACACACACACACACACACATATAGGAGTTCCTTTAAATGTTGACTAGTGAAACTAAAGAGAAATTATGTCTTCAAGGAATTAGGCCTACACCTATAGTTCTTCAAATGGTTGATTGATCTTTAGGAAAACTTGAAGGTATGATTGAAGATGTTACTATTTATGTTGATTCTTGGTAATATCCAACTGAATTTATGGTTTTGAAACCTAAAACAAATTTGGGGGATATCCCTTGATATTTGTTGGACACTACACATTCTTTCATCAATTATTGATTAAGTAATATGGTTATTTCTAATGGGGATAAAATAAATAATTAATATTGTACCCACCAACACAACCTCTATTGTAAACAAATGATCCATTGTGTGTTGATAGTGATCTAGATGAATCCTTCCTATTTTAATGATTGACCAGAGTCTTAAATTTCAAGAACCATCTGAAAATGCTATTGTATTATTTATAATTTCTTCCAAAATAGGTATTCATCTAATGATGTTCTAGAAAGTTTAATTTTTAATTCCTATACAAATGATAATTATTTATTTAGAAATTTTCCCTTAGTGGGTGATCCACAATCTCTATAGCATTTTATCACACTACACCAATTATTAACACATGGTTGTTTATATAGTCCATTTTTATTTACCGAAACATATATTGAAAATAGACAAGTATTACCTAATTCATACCACTTAAAAATGAGAAAATATAGATTTTACCTCACCTTTTCAATCATAAGAAATGGAAATTTTACCAAGCAGAACATGTAATATAAATCCATAATTAAGCACCACATAAACCAATGATTTTATTTCTATGTTAAGAATTCATAAAGTAGCATTTGCATGGGAATATCAAGATATGCGTGGTATACATCCAAACACTTGCACTCACCATATTTACATGGAGGAGGGAAATCATTTGGTAAGACAACCAAAATTAATATTTAATCCCATATTACATGAAATTGTTAAAGAAGAATTACAAAAATTACTCAATGTAGGATTTATTTATCAAATTTTGGACATCCGATAGGTTTCACCATTGGTGGTGGTTTCTTAAAAAAGTGGTAAGTGGCATATTTGTGTTGATTATAGAGATCTTAAAAAAAAAACTAAAAAGGATCAATTTCCATTGCCTTTAATTGATCAAGTGCTTGATACTCTTGCAGGGAAAAATGATTCAGGGGCATTTTGTTTCAAACAAAATTTTATAATCATCCTCATCACCACCATATCTGAAGCCATAAGTTTTTAAATTTAAAAAATAATTTTTTGTTTTGTTTTGAGGGCAGAAAATACCTACTCGTAAGCTCATTTAATGAGTAGCAATAAGAAGAATGGAATAGGGAAAATATGAGAAGGAATATTGAACAAAGAAGGGAGTAGTTAGGGCCATTTATGAAAGGTTTTGAATGCTACAACAAATTAGGCAGGATTTTTGGGGTGTTTCCATATTTTGCAGCTCTCGAGAAGAGGAACAAGAGAAAAGAAGAGAAGGGGTCTGAACAATAGTAAGAAGAGCATAAGAGAACATTAGAGAAGGAAAAAAAGAGAGATAGATAGAGTGAACAACAAAGAACAATAAGAAGACCTGTAGTAGACTGGAAATTTAATCCAATGGTTGTAAATGTGTAGAATGTTTGTAGTTGTTTGTATTTTTTGTGTTAATGAAAACTAAGATTTACTTATTCCAAAGTTTTTGACTTTTGAATCTATGGTTGATTATGAGTAGTATTTGTAATGAATTTTTTATTCTTAAATGTGGATTTTTGTTTGCAATTTTAGAGTATTTTATGATTTTGGGATAGTGAATTTGTTGGTTTCACCATTGGTGGTGGTGTCTAAGAAAAGTGGCAAGTGGAATATTTGTGTTGATTATAGAGATCTTAACAAAGAAACTAAAAAGGATCAATTTTAATTTCCTATAATTGATCAAGTGCTTGATACTCTTGCATGGAAGAATGATGTAGGGGCATTTTGTTTCAAACTGAATTTTATAATCATCCTCACCACTATATATGGAGCCATAAGTTTTTAAATTTTAAAAATGATTTATTGTTTTGTTTTGAGGGTGGAAAATACCTACTCATAAGCTCATTTAATGAGTAGCAATAATAATAATGGTATAGGGAAAATATGAGAAGGAATTTTGAACCAAGAAAGGAGTAGTTGGGGCCATTTATGAAAGGTTTTGAATGCTACAACAAATTAGGCAGGATTTTTGGGAAGTTTCCAGATTTTGCAGCTCTAGAGAAGATGAACAAAAGAAAAGAAGAGAAGGGGTCAAGAAAATAGTAAGAAGAGCATAAGAGAACATCAAATAAGGAAAAAAAATAAAGAGAGATAGAGTGAACAATAGAGAACAACAAAAAGACCTGTAGTAAATTGGAAATTTAATTCAATGATTATAAATGTGTAGAATGTTTGTAGTTGTTTGTATTTTCTATGTTAATGAAAACTAAAATTTACTTATTCCAAAGTTGTTGACTTCTGAATCTATGTGTAATTATGAGTATTATTTGTAATGAATTTTCTATTCTTAAATTGTGGATTTTTATTTGAAAGTTTAGATTATTTTATGATTTTGGGATAATGAATTGTCATCTACAACCATAGCTTCTACTCCCTGTAACAACAATCTAATTTGGATAGCAACATAGTTATTGAATCTAAAATTTATTTTATGCTTGTTAGAATTTTTTTTAACTTGAAACAACCATTTAGCCTTCATAGAAGGTTGTGTGAGTTGCTTCTAGCAACACATACTTCCCTTTTCCACCTGCTAGCTCTTGCTTCATTGGGTTTTTAGGTGCCTATAGGGAGGTGAATGCCATCAAAGAAGTTATTTTATTTCTTGGATGGTTTCAACAAATATAATCATATTAGAATATCACTTGATGATTAGGATAAAACTAGTTTTACTTTTCCTTGGGGAACATTTACATATAATATTTTACTTTTTGGGTTATCTAATGCCCCAACAAATTTTTAAAGAGTTTTTTTTGATATTATTCATGATTATGTTGAGGTATGTATGGATGATTTTAATATTTATGGTAATACTTATGAGGAAGCTAAGAATAATCTTGAAAATTTCTTCAGATATGTGTTTAAGATACTAACATATCTCACATTCATGAAAAATGAAAATTTTTGATGATAAAGAGTATAGTATTAGGTCATTATATTTCTTCCAAAAGTATTCATGTTGATCCTAAAAAGGTATAAATATTCAAAATTTACCTATACCTACTTGTCAAAAAGATGTTCATAGTTTCCTAGGACATGCATGATATTATAGAATATTTATTTGAGATTTCAGTAAGATTGCCTCACCTCTTTTTATTTTTCGGAAAGGATAATACTTTTTCTTGGTTTGAAGATTGTCAACATGAT
This sequence comes from Sequoiadendron giganteum, assembly GCA_007115665.2. NCBI lineage: Eukaryota > Viridiplantae > Streptophyta > Pinopsida > Cupressales > Cupressaceae > Sequoiadendron > Sequoiadendron giganteum. The sequence goes on along the minus strand of CM021104.1, from coordinate 190,372,365 downwards.
TTTGAGACAACTAAAGAAAATCTCATTACTACGCTAGTGCTACAAGGGAATAATTGGGAGTTATTGTTTTACATCCATTTTGATACCTCTGAGACTTCAATGGGATCAGTTTTAGGTCAAAAGGATGGTACACTATTATATTCTATTTATTACATAAGACAAAAATTTACTAGTGCTAAGGTAAATTATATAATAATTAAGAAATAATTCTTAGTTTTAGTGTATGTAATCAATAAATTCCATCACTATATCATAGGATATAGAGTGTTTGTTCATATTTATCATTTTGCGATTTTCTTTTTTATTTATAAACCTATTGTCATTGAAAGAGTCATTAGATGGTTATTATTATTACAAGAATTTAATATTACTATACTTGATAAGTTTGGCTCTAAGAATGTTGTTGCAGATTTGTTATCCAAGTTACCAAATGTTGATGAATAGATTCTAGTTGACGATACTTTTCCTGATGAGCATCTCTTTGTAGTTTTAGTTAAAATTCCTTGTTTTTTTATATTTCCAACTACTTAGTCACTTGAATGTTTCCTCCATATTTCTCTCCTAGAGATTGAAGGAAACTTGTTGGGCTTAGTGGTTAGTACTGTTGGCATTGGTTGTCATTGATTTCAACACTTGGGGATATTTTTGTACATATGTTTGTGAGATTGTTGTTTGGCATTGGTTGTCATAGATGCTTGTGTCTACACTTTGTTTGGGTTGTAATTGGTGCTTACAATTGTATGCTGGTTATACTCTATGTTTTTGATGTTCATGGATGGATGAATTCATGACTTGTTTGGATGAGTTTCTAATGTTCATGGTTGGATGTCATGCCTTGTTTAATGAAAATTAAAGTTGTATTGTGTATAGTTACTAACAATAGAGATGATATCATGATGATAAAAATTAAGATTATAGGATTATAAGTAATGCTTAAGTTGGAGATATGTTGTTGATGATCTCTAGACTGTTGTATTCTCTCTCCTATTTCTCCTATGGAAGTATGTGTTGTTGCAAGAAAGTTATGGTTTCTGCATGTTGGTGAAAGTTTGTACTAGAGGAAGTTGTGTTGAAGACTGTTTGGGAGAATGCTCCACATTCCCTCACATTTAAAGATATTGTATTGTAGTTTGGTGATTCAATGTTTATGTTATGTGGATGTTGCACTCCTATATTTTTAGTTCACTAGTGTTGACAAGGAGATTTTTGGTAATTGCAATAGGTTGGTAGTTTTGTTGCTTGTTAGAATTGGTCAAGAAAATGCTCTTCATTTCTCCATAGTGATGTTTTTTCTCCTACGACTTGGTGTACACGCTCTCAATTTTTTTGTAGTGTCTCAATTTATTTATCATGTAATGAAGTGTTTTACAAGTTGTTTTATCAATGTTCCATCTCATGGTTGTGTTATTTGTGCATCTGGAATGAAGTGTTCTATGTATGGTTGGTGTACGGTGGTTGTTTGTGGCATAAAAGTGTGAAAGAAGTATCTAGAAGTGTTGTTGGATGTTCATGGAACATCTCTTTATGATCTGTACATCAGTGTTTGATCTCTTTGGTGCTACATATTATTTTGAGTTGATTTTCTAGTAAATTTGTGGATGTCTGTCTGACAAGGCTTGTTTTCTTTCTTGCACTATGTGCTTGGGGGTCTACACCAACATTTGAGGTTGTGTTAAGGTGTATTTAGGTCCTGATATATTTTGATGAGAACTTCTATAGGAGTGAATTTGTGCCCCTTATGCAAATTCCCCTTTTACACATCCTCACCTTAGAAAACCAAAATTGAAGGAAAATTTCCACAAAAGCCCTTTGCCTTTGTTCCACTTGGCACCCATTTTGTGTGTTTGTAGAGGAATAACTATCGAGGACACCCATGCAATGCATAGATGTTCACACGACACACTTACATCCCTGAAAAATTCTCACATCTGGAGCCTACAGAGGCGTTACACTTCCCATTGGAAGTCAAATTGTAACGCCCCCTTTGATGAACCAACCCAGAATATGGTCATTTTCCTTCATCTCTACTTCAAATTCACCTCTTCTTCATTCATTTAATCTCTTCATGATTCATTCAAGCTCTAAGAATTCAATCCATCACTCTTAAGCAACATTTTTGTGCTCCATAGCAACAATATCAACACTCCATCAACTCTATAGAGCAAGTGTGGAACCAACACCATTGCAACAGAGGCTTGAGTCCTCTCATTTTCTCCCCCATTAGCTAGTGAGCTCTTGGTGGAGGTGGTAAGCTTTCTACTCCTCTCCTCTATGATTTGGTTGAGTAGCATAACACTACTTTGTAGTGATTTTGTGCTCTTTATTTCATTTCTTGCTTTATCATATTTCTTCTCTATTATCATTATCTTGGTTGTTGATGGAGGTGGGAATGCCAAAACGGGGGTCTGACTAAGGCAGACCCCTATATAGCCCCCCAAACAATTTCATCTCTTGTGTGTAGGTGGAGGCATTCCTTGAGCTAGCTGGAAAACAACCACCTTTGTGAAATCATTCTTATCATCCTTACTCTTTCTTATTTTCTTTATCATATTCATGTATATCTTTCTATTGAATAGTGTCATTTTGTTCCTTCAAAAGTAACTAGTTGGGTCATTAGTCTGTTTTTCCAAGTCTAAATTTGTCTCTTTAGTCCTCTGGTCATACAAACGCAAGCACACCTTAGATACGCCAGTGTTTCGTGCTATCGTCATGGAGCCACACTTTCATCCTCGGGCAGAGAGCTACCTAGGACATAATGTTGACCCCAAAACCAACTTGCCTAGCCCCATTTTGAGTCTCGGGTCTACAAAGTGATCGAAGGACCTCATAGTCCTCATCATTCTCATCCCAAGTGTCCTATCACTTCCTTAAGCTGAAGTAAGTTAGGAAAGCCTCCTGCTCTTGGCCCTCCATGACCTGGGGCCTTTATATGGTTGGTTCCCCTCTCTTACATTTTTGGTGAACCCAACATGAACCATTTTGGTTTTGTTTTATGATACTGAAAGCTCCTTTCTTCGTATTTTAGGAGTGTTGTTAGGCTTCTATCTTACAACCCAACCTACGACCCCTAGTAGGCATAGTTGGAATGTTCTAAAGGTATTGCATAACGAAACCTTAATTTGGTCACTACCTTGTCCTATAACCTTTACGAGGCTCTATGAAAGTGTCGTTTAGTGTGCATAATGGCCTCTTTTTTGTACCAACCTATTCCCTTTGTGTAGCCTATTAGAACTAGTATTGGTATAACCTTCACTTCACATGACCTATCAATGGGCTTTAATAGAGAACCATCTCCTCTTTACATCCCTACATGAATCAACAGGAATATTGTAGCGAGTGTCCTTATTGAAGTGATGTCTCAAGTGAACATTATAATTGAGGAGATCATGTTAATCAAATTTCTGCACAAAGATGGGTACGATGCACCTATGAACACTGTCCGCATACACGACAAAATTTGTGTACCTCCTCTAGGTAGTATTGTCTTGTCAATTCTCATTGGACCTAAGTCCATGAACCTTATGTTTGACATTATCCCAAGATCTAAACTCTTCAGAGTGAAGCTGGGTATCCCTTGGCTAGTGGCTACAAATGTAATTCCCTTAGTTGTCCATAAATACCTTAAGTATGTTCATGGGGGTTTGATACATGTCATCCATAACACTGGTTATAGACTGTTGGTTGCACGTGGTAGTTATTCCTTAGATTAATTTTGGCATGCAATTTTTGGTCCTCTCTCACCTAGGAATGACCTCCTCTACTACACATATCAAAATTACAAGAAAGGGCATTCCAAGCCGAAAGTGAGGTACCCTCCCTCACCTTATGTTGTTTCACATAGGGCTTGCTTGAAAGCTGATAGTGATGCCACCAAGGCATGTAGAAGAGAAGTGGTCCCAAGATCCTCCTTCTTCCTCTTTCATTGTTCATCTTGATGCTTCCTCTCGCTCTATTGTGGTACCATCTGCTTCTGCCTCACATTTGTGAGAGAATCCTATGGTGCCCACTTGGAAAAGTCCAAGCATCCCATGTTCGAGCTTCCTGTCCTACCCACATATCCTAGGCCTATTTGGTATGATAGAAAAAAGTCCCCTTGTGGGGAATCCTCTATGTCTTAACCTTTGCAGCCTCTAACCATTTTTGCTCCTAAGGTGTTGAACAGGAAAAAACCCATTGCCGAGGCATTAGAGTTGAGTCCCCCCGTTTTTTTTGGACCTATCCCTACTGCTCCGATTCAGGAGTCTGTCCCTTTGGTGGAAATAGTTGTGGATGACACTCCCATGGCTAAGAAAGAGCCTTTTGTTCCTTTGCAACCCCTGAACTCTAGTTCAAAGAGTTGGAAGAACCACCTTGCGCATGAGCGCAAGCACCAACGAAAGGATCTCTTGGTTGAGCAGACTGCCTTACAAAGGAAGGAAGAGGAGATGACTACCCCTATATCAGAGCCTCCTATCACATCCTCCTCTCTCCTCCCCTCTGCTTCCATTCAAACCATCTTGGTATCACTTCCAAATTCCATTGTGAGTGCAAATGCACCTAACCCCAAAAAGGTGCAGGTGTTCATCACTCCTTCGGTGGAGCCCCCTTTGTTGACATCTATTTCAGATGTCTCACCTTTTTTGAAGCCCATAGATATGACTAACACCTCAATCAAATCTATTCTAGTTCTTCCCTCCTCTTCCTCCGTCCTTCTTGCCTCATCTGTGGGGAATTTACCTCCCCAATGAAGAAGAAGGTAGAGAGTGGTCCTTCCAACAATGTCTTAGTTCTAAAAAATGTTGGCTGAAAAACCACAAGAGGTTGCCAATATTTTGGTACATTTTAGGCTAATAAACAAGGCCAAAAAGTGTATTTGAACCTTCTTATCTTTACGCTTTGCCAAACCTAGCTGGTTGTACCTATGTAAATGATGAAGACTTAATTATGATTCCTACTTTTTCAATCTATCCAAAATAGCAATTGGGAGTGGAAAGATGAAATCTTAATTTGGTATAAATTGTATAAGCAATGTCAAGGTATATGAATATGATCAGTTAATAGATGTAGTAGTTTGGAAATGAAGGCTTTCTAAAAGTTCCTAAACTGGATTGTATGAATGTGGATGAAAAGATGGAAAAGACTAATGCCTTATTGGGTAAAACGGAGTCAAGTGAGGATCTAGAACAGATGGCTGGTATTGGCAATGATTCAAACTATCTGGCACATATTTTTTGGTTTATAACTTGTATAAACATGCATGAAAGTGATTGAAAAAACCTACTGGAGATAGAATGCCAATCCTAATTATATGATTCTTCTTACTGATCTAAATAACACTTCTAAATTACTATGATTGATCAAAAGGAATTTAATTCTTCTTTAAAGAAACCAAATAATCACATCACACAAGTAAAAACAATGTGCATTGATAAATAGAGTATAAACTTGATATATCAACTTAAATAACTAGGAAATATTAAAGTGGAGACAATCAGATAATTGAAAAAATTCAAGAAAAAATTGATACCAATATGGGGACACCAAATCATAGATCTTTCATTAATTTTTTCAAAGTCATTCTTGCAACATGGTCTTTCTGAATGTAAACATCATGATCTATTAATTTTCCCTATTCTACTATTATCTTCTCCTATGTCTCTTCTAATCTGATCTCTCCTTTGGTCCTGGTATCTCATATTTATATGAGAGGCAACAAGCTTCAAACCAAAGGTCATGTATTTTGGTAACAAAACATAATCATGAATTTACACATAACTAAAATAACTAAACAATAAACATGTCCTCCAATCCATTAGTCTTCGAGTAAAGAGGTCGTGGTCATCTAAGTCTTGTGTAAAGATTTTATTCTATGATTAATCTATCTTTGTGATGCTGATGATGACTCCTCATTAGAGACCAAATACTTCTCCTGCCACTTATTTATTGTCAGATCACTTGGCCATTTGAAACTTTGTGCAAACACAAAACTTGTGAGATGAATTTTTTGTCTATTGTCTAGGAGATTCCTAACACCCACCATGAAATTTGTGTATCCACTATCCAACATGGTAATCCAATCAAGTAAGGTATGGAGTTTTTCAAGATTGATTTCCCATCATTCCAACGATGTAATTCGCCTTGAAGAATTCCCTTTTCTTTCGCACTTCAAGCTCATCTCCAACTTGGTTTCAGCTATTGTAAATGGAAAATACCAACTTATTTCATGTATTTTGACACAAAGATGCATTTGCCCCTGACTCATAAATTTTAATGATTCAATTCTTTATATCAAGCTTAATTTCATATTTTGATGTTGATTGATGTGACTATCATGCTTTAAATGTCTCAGTGACTACTTTACCACATTACCTCACGCCACTAATCTCTCCCATGTGGTACCACAATGTGCTTTGATTATCCTTTATTAGCTTACCGCTCTACTGCACATCGGTTTTGGTTCTCTCACGGTACCGTGGTGTATCCTTCATACACATATCAATATACCGCTATACCGCGGGATACCTTTCACCACCCTATGGTATTGCGGTTTCATTCCAATATTCTTTCTTAGTACACTGCTCTATCGCAAGTTATGTTTTAACCCTCTTAGGTATAGCAATGTCTCCTTTTATCATTACTCCTCAGTATACCACTCTACCAGGGGCTTCTTGTTGACCCCCCGGGGTACAACGGTAAAGGGTAAAGTGTTAGCTTCTATTACCATGATACCACGAGCTATTTTGCAAGGGGCTATAGTAAGGTGGTATAAGGTGAGGGCTATATAGAGTGGCCAATCTGGTAGGGATATAGTGGTAAAAGGCTATTTTTGCTTCATGGATGGCAATAAAGTGATTTTTTATGAAAAGATAACATGAATTTGGATTTTCCTGGATAAAAACCTTTCAAATTTTTTTATGAAAATTCTAGTTCTAACAATGGCTCCAATTGGGGATGAGTTATTTACCAATAATTACAAGAGTCTGAAATATCTTTGGGAGTAGACCAAGACTTCAAAGGATGTGAAAATGAAAGGAGGTGGAAAATGGAGGAGATGGAGATGATACTGTACTAGTGTACATGGAGAAATTTTTTTATCTTTAATAAGGGAATTCTAGGATTGCCCATGTACTAGAAAGTCCTATTCCCTTTTTGATGTCCTAAACTACTATGCATGGATTTTTTTTTTAAGAGGTTTGTTAAAAATTATCCATGCACCGACAATCCTTAATCCTCTGGTACTCCTTAAGAAAAGAAGTGTTTTAGAAGATTCCCATGTACTAGCAATTCCTATTGCTCACCCACCATATTTTGTAAATAGTACGAGTCCTCTCCTCCTTTGCCAATGATAACAAAGGGACTTAACTACAGGGCTTCAAATTTTCCATGCTTTCCCTTCTCCTAACATTGAGCATTCCACTTCAACACCAAATCATTCGCCTTAAATTTTATGTCTTTGGCCTTCTTATCAAAAAGATATTTCACTTGTGATTGCAAGTTTACATTTTGCTTTTGGGTTGTTCTCCTTATTTCATCAAGTTTTGCAAGTTTCTCCATTCTTTCCTCCATTGGTTTTGAAATATATAAATCTTCTTGAAGGATGAAATTATAAACTAGTAAAATGTTTTTTAGTGGCATCCTAACTTGTGTTCCATATACCATTTCAAATGGAGCCTTTCCAATTGCATTTTTCAACAGTAATCCTATCTACCCATACAACCATTCTCAACTTTGAGTCCTATGCCTTCTTGTTTCCATCCAACATCCTTCTTATGATTTTTAAAAGACTTTTATTATTGGACTCTTCCTGACCATTTGCTTGTGGGTGGTAAGGGGCAACAAAAGATATAGTAATGCCATATGTTTCACATTTTTTTTTGGATTCATCAGACCTAAAACAAATCCCACTTTCTTTGATCAACCTTACTGGTGTACCAAATCTAGTTATGATATTCTCCATAAGAAATTTTATCACCACCTTGCTTGTTGCTTGTTTAGTTGGGATTGCCTCCACCCATTTAGTGAAATAATCAATAGCCACTAATATCCATTTATGTCATCCACTTGAATTTTCTTATATTTCCCCAATAAATACAATTCCCATTGATGGAAAGGGGCTTCTACTTGTAAGGGTTTGAGTGGTAGGGCTCCTTGATACTTCATCTTTCTTGAAAACTTCTACCAGGGTTCACATTTTCTTACATATGCAAAAGAATCATTGAAAAAATTAGGCCAATAATAGCCTACCCTGAGAATCTTATGTGCAGTGGTTTTGGCAGAGTAATGAACTCCACACACCCCTTCATGCATCTCCTTCAAGACATGTTTTGCTTGTAATTTATCTAGACACAATAACAACATTCCATCCCTATTTTTCCAAAACAGGTCCCCTTCTATGAATACGTAATTAGATGCCTATGACATTAAAGTCCTCCTTTGATTATCATTCAACCCTTCAGGGCACTTCATGTATCTAAGATAATACACTATATTTGTATACCAAGGAGTACGTTCAATGCTTGGAACTATACCATCTTCGTTTTCCACGCTACAAATTTGGTTGGCTTCAATGTTTGCTTCTGCCATTAGTTTGGCCAGACCCTTTCCCCTTACTAACTTGGTAATTTGAATTTCCATATCAAATTATTGGGTTTTATTAATCCATCTACATCGCTTCCTTGACACCTCCATTTGTACTAGAATATCTTTCACAATTGTGTGTGGTACATATGTAACTACCTTGGCTCCCACTAGATATGGATTGAAAGCTTTTGTTGCTTTGACCAATGCAAAATCTTGTTTCTCCATAATATCATATTTCAATTCTGACCCCAACAAAGATTTGCTAAAAAAGGATATAGGCTACTCATACCCTTCATCTTTTTTTTGTAACATGACAATTGCTATGGTATGAAATGAATAAAATGAAAATATTTGGGAAGGTTTGGTAAAATCGGGTGATTTTAGAATAGGGGCTTCTTTGATGGCTTTTTTGAGGGATAGAAAAGCTTCTAGGGCTTCTACAGTCCAGTCTATCTTTCCTCCCTTCTTGAACATTTTGGATATAAGTTTAATGATTTCAACAAAATTTGATACAAATCTCCTAACAAAGTTAATTTTTCCAAAGAATAATTGAATGGTTTTGACGATTTTGGGAATGGGAATTTTGTCTATGGCTTCTACTCTTTCAGGGTCTATTCTAATCCCCTCTTTTGATACAATATACCCCCAAACTTTATCCTCTGTGACAAAAAAGTGGCATTTCTTGGGGTTGAGACTGATACCATATTCCAAAGCCTTAATGAATATTTTCTCCAAGTGTTCTATATGGTCTTCTGCTCTTTTAGAATAAGTAGTGAGGTCATCTTGGTACACTACCATTATAACATTGATTAAATTGGCAAATGCCACATCCATGGCCCCTTGGAAAGTTTCTCCTGCATTTGTGAGACGAACACTCTCACATAGACATATGTCCCCCATGGCATAGTAAAAGTTGTCTTATATTGCTTAGATTCTTTAACTTTGGCCTGATTATACTCAGAAAATCCATCCATCATTGACAACAACTCACATCTTGTTACTTTGTGCAATATGGATTCCATATTCGGGAGAGGGTAATTATCTTTAAGGGAGGCAACATTTAAATTTTTGAAATCCACACATAGTATAATGTCCCCATTCTTCTTCCTTACTGGAACCAAGTTTGAGACCCATGTTTAATGTATAATGGGTTTGATAATATCCCCATCTTTGAGGTTTTCTAGTTCTTCTTGCATTTTTGGCTCTAAAGTTGGGTTGATGGGTCTATGTTTTTGTCTGAACGGTTTTGCATCGGGTTTTAATGGAATATCATGTTGGAAAAGATCTTCTCTATATGTTTTGAGATCCTCATAAGACAAAGTTCACACATTCTTGTATTTTCTCAATAGTGCAATCAACATTTTCCTGATTTTCGAACTTATCTTCTTCCCAATGTAAACTCTTTTTGGTGCTAACTCAGTTCCTAGATTGAATTCTTCAATATCTTCTCCTAGTGTCTGCTTCATGAGAGAATGATCATTTACATCATATACCCTCTCTAGTGCCACAAGTCCTTTGGGAAGTTTGTTAGTTTTGAGCTACAAGAATTCTTTCCCAAATATAGTCTATTTCCCATCTACTTATTCAACAAAGGCATTAAAATCGATCTCACGAGCTTCGTATTGATCAATACAATGTAGAAATTTTATGAGATTATTGTCATTATTGAAAACATTCCATTTATAGATATTATCAAGGATAGTAGGCTTGTTTTAACTCAATCTGAGATACTCCAACCAAGGTGATATCATCTCTTTTTAGGGGTATATTAGCTAGGAAATCTTCCATCAATTTTTTTGATTTGTCTATCCATTCAATTGAAAAAGAATCAAATAATTCAATTGTATCCCACACAACATTCCTATATTGTTTTAACCTTTTATTTTTTGCAACGTATCTTGACCTGACTTGTGAGATGCTTAATTTTGAATCTCCTAGGACAATTAGCAACTTGATCTTATGTTTAATAGCCATATTTAAACCAATTAGCAGACCTTCATACTCTGCCACATTATTTGTACACTCAAAAGTAAAAAAAAAGGAATATTTGAATGTAATTCCCTGGGTTGAAATAAAGACTACACCAACTCCATTGCCTTCCTCACTACATGCTCCACCAAAGAACATTTTCCACATACCGTGTTCATTCTTGGAAACATGTCTATCAATTCAGTTGGTGTTTTTTAATTTAGACTGAGAAGGTTCTACTTTGAATATCCCTAGATCCACATCACAAAACAAATTTAGCTATTCTTGAAGAACATAATCCACAATCTGACTCATTCTTAGTTCTCTATATAACTTAACTTCTTCACCATTAACTGGAATTGTGGCATATGATAAGTCAAACTGCACATTCCCTCCAACTGGTGCAATCCACTATCTTGATAACAACATTCCAAAATGAGGAGGTGTATCAATCACAGTTATGTCTATATTATAAGTTGCTTATAGGTAAGAAACCAGTTTCACCTCTACATCTTTCATAATTCCTACCACCAGAATAGGCCTGTTATGCATAGCATAGCATTTTCCACCAGCAATGTCTACCCACATCCCAAGTTGCTTCATAACTCCCACTAGCATGATATTGATAGTGGCCCCTCAATCTATCATACAATTTCTTATCATCTTGTTATTTATGAGCAGTGTAGTGAAAAATGGATCAACTTGTGGAGGGTTTATCAACACATCACCTAATCAAACCTCGGGGACTTTTACTTCTTCTTGGTTATTACTGATCTTAGTGGTCCCCTTGTTCTCAAGGTTTTTGTTTTTATCATTCCCACTAGATATTAACTGAATAGAACTATCCCTATACTCTTTAATCTTCATCATTTCAAGTAATGGGACAAACATTTTTACCTGGGATAAACGCTGTGTGAAATCAAAAGAGGCACTTTCTATTCTGATCAACTTCTTTTGCTCCAATGATTCTCCTTTGTTCTCCTCTTTTTATTTTTTACCTGTTTGATCTGCCTTTTGTTTTTCCTTATGCAACTCTTTATTTTCTTCCTTATGAACATGCTTTAGTTCATTCTTATCAAGCTACTTGTTTTCTATCCTTTTTAAAGCTCCCTATGGTGCTTTCTTATCCTTCACAAATATTCCTCTTGAAACACCTTGATTTTCATTTATTATTTTTTTCTTAACCAATATTTTCTTTTGGCCTATTCTATTGTAGCAATGGTTAATTTATTAATCTCCTCCTAAGTCGGTCTCCTTATATTACATTTACCTGAGTAATATTTTATACTAGGATAACATTTTTCATCATTGCTTTCTTCATGATCAGAAAAGACTTGTTGTTCTACCATATGGATATTGTACCTTTAGTGGTTAATTTAATACTCATAGCCTCCTTCCTCTAAAGATGAATATCCCTGCTCAACGGGATGAAGGATCTGGGAAGTCAAATAAATTTTTTGATCTCCTTCATTATTGTCCACTATAATCTCCTCTTCTCAGATTGACTAAGCTACAATACAATAGTCAGGGGAATGTGGCAAGTCACAAATTTGACACAAAGGATTATTGTTCACCATATATGCCCCTCTTCTTTAAAGGATCAGGTGTCTCCTTGATTTTAGGCCTATCCATCATAGGCTTTCCATCCTTCCAGTTTGTACTATAAGGCATATCATGAAGCCTGTTCCTTTCATTCTTGTACGTATTTTCTTGCGTATGCCGAGGATTATTGAAGGGTTGGGGAACCATAGGATTATGTCTCTTACTAACCATCCCAGTAGCCTTTATGTTATTTTCAATGGTTAACGCTATCTTTTGAGCCTCAACTAAATCTCCGGGGCACCTATTTCTAAGCTCATATCCAGTATTTGGATCAAATTATTTCAAATAAATGCTTAATGTTGCAAGATGTTCCAACTGAGACCCTAGTAGTATCTTGCTATGTAATTTTGAGAACTTCTTGTTGAAGTCATAGACTGACTCATTTTGATGTTTTTGGATGCTTAATAGTTCATGTAAATCAAAATTTGGTGCACACTGGTTCCCATACTATTCAAGAAATTGACCTTGAAAGTCTTGAATGTAATCAATAAAGGCTATTGGCAAACTGCTAAACCAATCTCTAGATTCTTCAGTTAATGACACAATGAATATCCTCATCTGTATGTCTTCATACTGCATATCTAGGTCCTAGATAAAATCATTAAAACTCCTCAAGTGTTCCTCTGCAGTGACTGCACTACTTCCTATGAATTTTGGGATAAGACCTCTCCAATTTTTGTCCATAAGGTAGGGATATACTTGGAATCCTACCAAATCAAATTGTCTGATCATAGTTGTGTGTGGTGGAGGAGGTGGGTTTTGAGGATAGTGGTATTGATATAATGGGTTGTTATATTGTACTTGGGGTGGTGGCACATATTTTTGGCCATGAGGTGGCTGGGTATTTGGATGTTGTGGTGGATTTTTAAGTGGAACATTTGGAGGTATTTATTGATTCCTTGAATGATTTTGGTATGTTTGTGGGGGATTTGCAGGTCCTACATTATTATTCCCTTACTTGTGAGGTGGTACATATTTAGAGATTTTATCCATCTGAGCATTAATTTGGGCCTTTTGGAGCTTCAATTACTAAAGCTCTTTTATTGCTTGGAGCCTTTGTTCATATTCTGCTTTTGTTCTTTCCACTTCTTGTCTTTCATACTCCAACTATTCATTTATTTTATCCTGAGTCATGAATTCATAGTTTTCTTCAAAGGCTACATCATTACCAATTCCATTCTTATTCCCTTTGAGTACTGCCATTTTCTAATCATGTTCATGTTGTCTCCTATCTCTTTCAACCTCAAATATAGCCATGAATTCCTCCCATCCATTAGGATCTAGCTGGTAGAACAAATTCCTCTTTTCTTTTGGAGTACGAGGCTCTCTAGTTGAGCTATTGTCATTTGTCAATGTATCATAGCAGTTATATGTCTCAAGGTGCGGTTTTGATGTTTTGTCTTTATTTGTTAAGCACATATCATCAAACACCTTCTTACCTTTATCATTATTATGTTCCCATTTACTCTTGTCATTAGGACCTTCCTTGTACAAAGATCTTCTACCATGCATGTTATGAGCTATTTTATGGTCTAAATTCTAGGGTAGGTTCTGATGTATACTTTATTTTTTCAAAATTTTAATCCACTTATCTCTTCAGAGTTTCCACTCAATTTCTAGAGAAGTGAGAAAATTTTGCAGTTTTGTGTTCCTAGCGAAGTCTTCTAGAAGGCATTGAATCTATGATGAAGGCCTGGATTTAGATTTCACTCCCCAATAGAGTCGCTAATCTATTAGTTCTCAAAAAAATTGGCTAACAAACCACAAGAGGCTTCCAATCTCTTGGTACATTTTAGGTTAATGAACAAGGCCAAACAGTGTATTTGAACCTTCTTCTCTTTAGGCTTTGCCAAACCTAGGTGGGTGTACCTGTGTAAATTATGTAGACTAAATTATGATTCCTACTTGTGCAATCTATCCAAAATGGCGATTGAGAGTGGAAATATGCAATATTATTTGGTATAAATTTTATAAGCATTGTCAAGGTATATGAATGTGTTCAGTTAACAGATGTAGTAGTTTGGAAATGAAGGATTTCTAAAAGCTCCTAAAGAGGATTGTATGAATGTGGATGAAAAGATGAACAAGAATAGTACCTTATTGGGTAAAACAAATTCAAGTGAGGATCTAGAACAAATGGTTGGTATTGGCAATGATTCAAACTATCTAACACACTTTTGTTGGTTTATAACTTGTATAAACATCCAGGAAAGTGATTGACAAAGCCTACTAGAGATAGAATGTCAATCCTAATTATATGATTCTTCTTACTGATCCAAATAACACTTCCAAATTACTATGATTGATCAAAAGGAATTTAATTCTTCTTTAAAGAAACCAAATAATCACATCAAACAAGTACACCAAATGCGCATTCATGATAAATTGAGTATATACTTGATATATCAACTTAAATAACCAAGAAATATTAAAATGGAAACAATTGATACCAATATGGGGCCACCGAATCGGAGATCTTTCATTAAATTTTTCACAATAATTCTTGCAACATGGTCTTTCTGAATGTAAACATCATGATCTATTGATTTTCCCTATTCTACTATTATCTTCTCCTTTGGTCTTGGTCTCTCGTATTTATATGAGAGGCAACAAGATTCAGACCAAAGGTCATGTCCTTTGGCAAAATAAACATAATCATGAATGTCAAAATAACTGAAATAACTAAACAACAAACATGTGCTTCAATCTGTTAGTCTTCGAGTAAAGAGCTCGTAATCATCTAAGACCTGTGCAAAGCTTTTACTATATGATTTTTCTATCTTTTTGACACTGATGATCACTCCTCATCGAAGCCCAAATACTTTTCCTACCACTTATTTATTGTTAGATCACTTGGCCATTTGAACTTTTGTGCAGATGTGAAACTTGTGAGATGACTTTTCCATCTATTATCTAGGAGATTCCTAACACCCACCATGAACTTTGTGTATCCACTATCCAACATGATAATACCATCAAGTAAGGTATGGAGTTTTTCAAGATTGATTTCCCCATCATCTCGGTGATGTAATTCTCCTTGAATAATTCCCTTTTCTTTTGCACTCCAAGCTCATCTCCAACTTGGTTTCAGATATTTTGAATGGAAAATACCAACTTATTTCATGTATTTCAACACTGAGATGCATTTAACCTTGACTTATAAATTCACATGATTCAAATCTTTGTATCGAGCTTAATTTGATATTTTGATGTTGACTAATGTGACTAGCATGCTTTAAATGTCTCGATGGCTGCTTTACCACATTACCTTGCACCACTTCTCTCTCCCCTATGGTACCATGGTGTGATTTGATTCTCCTTTATTAGCTTACCACTCTATTGCACACCACTTTTGGTTCTCTCACGGTACCATGGTGTATCCTTCATACACATATCAATATACCACTATACCACGAGATACCTTTCACCTCCCTACAGTACTGTAGTTTCATTCCAATATTATTTCTTAGTACACCACTCTATCGTGGGTTATGTTTTAACCCTTTGTGGTATAGTGGTGTGTCCTTTTATCATTACTTAGTATACCGCTCTACTGCGGGCTACTTGTTGATCCCTCGAGGTCGAATGGTAAGGGGTATAGTGTTAGCTTCTATTACTATGATACTGCAAGCTATTTTGTAAGGGGTTGTGATAAGGCGGTATAAGGTGAGGGCTATATAGAGTGGCCAATGTGGTAGTGGTATAGAGGTAAAAGGCTATTTTGGCTTCATGGATGGCAATAAAGTGTTTTTTTATGAAAATATATCATGAATTTGGATTTTCAAGGATAAAAACCTTTAGAATTTTTTTATGAAAATTCTGGTTCTAACACAATGGAGGATGTAAGAGGATCCCACCTTCTCCAAAGGGTGGCCCTATGCTAACTTTTTCTATCCTAGCTACAAAACTAGTCCTAGCTTCTCCTGAGTTCGTCATCGCTCCTGAATCACTCAGTGAGATCAATGGTGAACCTTGGGCGTAACCTCCTCCATTCGTTGAGGTGAAACATGGCACTCCTATCAACTACATGTTTAACTTGATGGATGAATTTTTGACCTTGTTAGCGATCTTCACGAAGTCATTGACCTTGGATCCACAAGAGTTGAGTGAAGGAGACCTTGCGGGTCTTTCCTCCTTAGCCCTTGTTGAGGGAGGGTCAGAAGCTCCTCCCCTTAACATTCCACCACTGTAGGATCGTCATCCCTCCCCCTACGATGATCTAGAGTGGGAAGTGGATGACCTATTGGTCGATTAGCGTTGGGGGGGCCTCTTCTTTATCTTTACATTAGATGTGTGTCTGTTGTGATGTGTTCCCTATAATCGTGATATGTGTGCTTGGATGACCCTAATCACCCCTATTGGTCCTAGGATATAAGAGTGATTTTTTGTGTTGTAAATATTCTTCTATTTTTAGCATCCTTCTTCTATGTTTGTGATTGAATTTAGGCAAATTGGAGATGATGCAAAGTATTGGTGGCATTTAGGCTTCCCTTCCATGTTGACCCATTTTTTAATTTTTACTTTGTCTTCTCGTGCATTCTTCACATGACCTAATATAGTAGGGGGTTGATGATCGTTCATTTATATTCTATTATTATACTTATGAGTAGTTCTAATCTTGAAATATCAAGCTACCCATGTGCCCTTTGTTTGTTTTCTCCATCCTTTTTTTTCTTTTCCTTTATCGTTCTCTCTTCTTTTCTTGAGTTGTCCCTCTCATGTGTGACAACGCCACCCCTACATCACTTTGATCTTTAGAAAACACATTTTTTGCCAATGAATCTTTTCTCAATAATCTTCACACACTTCTTTGTAAGAATTGCATACTCAACTTGAAACCCTAATGGAACATGTTTCCTTTATCAAGGGTTCATAAAGAAAGAACTTGAGGACCTTCCTCCAAAGTGGGAACAACTTTGATCTTCCCCTCACATGGGGGAATATTCAACCTTTCAAATTCCTTGATGAATTGAACATATTTCAGAAGGATTCCTTGATGATGAATCGATTCAAGAAAGAGAATACCAACTTTCAGACAATTTGTCCCTTGAGTGGACCCTCCTTTTTCACCTCGGGTTCCTGAGGGAGCCCTTTTTTATCTCAAATGAATTCTATGGCATCTAGCTTGGGGGCAGCTCGACTAGACCTATTTCATATATTTGCATCTAGCTTGAGGGCAACCTAATTAGACCTAGCTTTTCAAATGGTGTGTCCCTTGAGTGGACCCCTCCTTCGTTTGAAGGGTTCTTGAGGGACCCCTTTGAAAGTCTTCTAAATTTTTGATGGTTTGCATGATTATCCACTCACTTGCTTAAGTGGTCACTTCCTGACATGTTCTATCTGTAGGTAAACATGTCACTTTATGGGTACACCCGTAAAGCCACCTTTTGACTCTACGGAGTCCACTTTCCTAGGTCTCCTTCATGTGAGAGATATTGGGATACACATTCCTTGTAGGTATGCGAGCCCTTAATGCGCTTTCTTTCTTCAAATTCATAGTTTTATAGGGCTATGAAGTCCTTTGCTTGTCCTACACTCTTGAATTTTCTAGATCATGGTTTTCTTCCTCAACGGTTCAGGTATACATTTCTAACTCTACTACTTCTCTGATCTACTTTACCAAAGAACTCATTAGTATTCTTGCTCGCTAAAGTGGGGAAAAAATGTTTAGAAGTGAATTTTCACCGCTTACTCAAATTACCCTTTTACACATCCTCACCTTAGAAAACTAAATCCAAAGGCAAAATTTTGCATAAGCCCGCTGCCTTCATTCCACTTGGCACTCATTTTGTGTGTCAGCAAAGGAATAACTATCATGGATGTTGCACACCACACAAAACACTTATGTCCCTGAAATATTCCCATGTCTTGAGCTTGTAGAGGTGTTACACTTCCCATTGGAAGTCGAATTGTAATGCCCCCTTTAATGAACCAACTTGGAATATGGTTGTTTTCATTCATCTCTACTTCAAATTCACCTCTTGTTCATTCATTTCATCTCTTCACGATTCATTCAAGGTCTAAGAATTCAATCCATAGCAGCAACATCAACACTCCATCAACTCCATAGAGAAAGTGTGCAACCAACACCATTGAAGCAGAGGCTTGAGTCCTCTCATTTTCTCCCCCATTAGCTAGTGAGCTCTTGGTGGAGGTGGTAAGCTTTCTACTCCTCTCCTCTATGATTTGGTTGAGTAGAATAAAACTCCTTTGTAGTGCTTTTGTGCTCTTTATTTCATTTTTCGATTTATCATATTTATTCTCCATTATCGTTATCTTGCTTTTCTATGGAGGTGGGAACACAAAAATGGGGGTCTAACCTTGGTAGACCCCTATACATCCCCTCAACAATTTTCCTCTCTCTTGTGTGTAGGTGGAAGCATTCTTGGAGCTAGCTGGTGAACGAGCACCTTTGTGAGATCATTCTTACCATCCTTACTCTTTCTTATTTTATTTATCATATTCATGCATATCTTGTCTATTTAATAGTGTCATTTTGGCCATTTGAAAGCAATTAGTTGGCTTGTTAGTATTTTTTCTTGAGTCCAACCTTGTCTCTTCAATCCTCTGTTCGTACGAATGCTAGTGGACCTGAGAGACACTAGTGTGCCACGTTGTCATCTCAGAGCCGTGCTTCCATCCTTAGGAAAAGAGCTACTTGAGACATAGTGTTGACCCCAAAAATTGACTCACCTAGCTCCATTTCGAGTCTCAAGTCTACAGAGTGATCAAAGGACCTCATAGTCCTCATCATTCTCGTCCCAAGTTTCCTAACACCCCCTTAAGTTGAGGTAAGTTAAGGGAAGCCTCCTGCTCTCAGCCCTCCATGATTTAGGGCCTTTACATGGTTGGTCCCCCTCTCTTACAAAACTACATTGAGTAATTTTAGTTGAAGATGTGTTTTTTGTGTTGATTAGTATTGTGCTACACATTTCCTTATTGTCGAATTGTGCTAATGTGCACCAACATATATTTTTTTTAGGATCACATTGAGAGATGTAATAATTTTTTATTTGGTTTCCTCTATCTACTGGATACGACCATATTATGTTTTTATGGTTGAATTGTTGTGGTTATTGTTTATCTTCTATTATGGATGACCTAATTGATGTTCTAAGACCTTGCAGAGGATATAAATAAAAGAAAATTTTAGTTGCAAGTATAGTGAGAGTGGTGTGATATGCAAGTATGGAATGAAGCAATGAGTTATGAAAGAGGAAAGAGAAATTATATTTAATGCCTCAATTAGTAGAGTGTATTATTGACATATGTTGTAATTTCATATTTTCATGTATCTTACTATTAGATAGTGAGTCTCTTCAGCAAGTCCTTGTAATTTGTATCTTTCCTTGAGGTTGTTTACCTTAGTACTACGAGTCCTTTGTATATTTCCCTAAGGTTATGGGCCTTAGCTTACAAGTCCTTCAAGGAGTAGTGTGCTTCCTTAGGTAGTGAACCTTCTAACAAATTATAATGTTTTAAGTAGTGAGCTTCCTATATTGAGAGATTCATTTGCATGGTTTTCACCTTCTTGGGTTTTCCATGTAAATATAGTGTTATCTTGTGCATGCGTGTTCATGGCCTTATATTTCATTTTTGTTGATTTGTTTAAGTGTTGTTGATTTGATTAAGGGTTGTTGATCTTGTTAATAGTTTGAATTTGTATATTCTTAAAGGGTTTAAGATCTAAGGGTTTAAGTTTTGATAGATACTGACTCAACCCCCTCTTAGTATCCAAGTGTGTTCAACAATTAGTATTAGAGCCAAGTTCCTTTGAAGAAGCTTAACCAGTCAAGGAAATTTTTGGGATGGCACGTGAGGGATATTACAAGGGTCCTAGGTTTGATGAGAAAAATTACACCTTTTAGAAAGTAAGAATGAAAGTCCATATAAACTCTTTAGGGTTTGGTGTTTGGAAATCTATCAAGGATGGTTACTATTAGGTCTCATAAATGAAAGTTTTAACCACAAGAGGTTTCCAAGATCTCACAACGTTTTTGGCTAATGTACAAGGGAAAATAATGAATTTGAACCTTCTACTCTGTAGGCTCTATTAAACCTAGGCAGGTGTACCTATGTGAATGATTCAGATTTGAACTATGCTTCTTACTTGATCAATCTATCCATAATGGAAAATTGACAATGGAGATATGATCCTAATTTGGTGTAAATTTCATAAGCAATATCAAGGTGAAAATTAATATGTTCAGTTAACAGATGTAAAGTAAATGAATTTAATGAAGCTAAACAATTAAAATGGGTGAGACCAATGTCTTGTTGGGTAAAACGAAGTCAAATGAAAGTCTATGATGAATGGATTCTATTTGGCAGAAATTCTAATTGTTTGGCATAAAACAATAATTTTATAACTGGTATAAACATGCAAGAATGTAATTACCAAGTTCTTCTTAGTGATCCAAATGATACTTCCAAATTACTATGAATGACTTGAAGGATTTAATCTTTACTTGCAAGAACCAAGTAATCATACCACACAAATACAACAAATGTGCATTGATAAACTGAATATATACTAGATATATCAATTTAAATAAAAAAGAAACATCAACCTTGGAGACAACTTGATAATATTTTAAATTAACTTAACAAATAACTAATACCAAAAAGGCGCCACAAAATTAGACTTATTTCATTGATTCCTCCAAGGTTTCATACATGCATCATGGTCCTTTCAGATGTAAACATTTGGGAAATTTTCCACTCTAACTATCCTTACACCCCCTCCCTGCCCCCCCCTTTTTACATGATTTTACTGTACATATATACAATACATATTTTAGGGTTATGACCCTTCATTTGTTCTAGTGCAAATTTTCAACATTCTTTGGCGAAAATAAAATATTTAATTAATTACCTTTTTGGAAAATCAAATATTTAACTTTATTCTCGAGTTTGTATCTTCATGAAAATTATTTTATTAATATTCTTTTTTCGCTCGAAACTTCACATTCGTTCAGTTTTATATTTCGAAGTTGACTAATGTGACTGGCCAACTTTAAATGTCTCAATGGTTGCTTTACCATGTTACCTCACACCACTTCTCTCTCCCCTACAATACCACAATGTGATTTGTTTCTCCTTTATCAACTCACCTCCCTACCATGCATTAAATTTTTTCCCCCTGCGGTATCGCGACATGTCTTCTATGTCCTTTCTTATTGCATTGCTCCACTGCATACCACTCTATTGTGGGCTACCTTTTTCTTTCTTACGGTTTGATGGTGTATTCTTGTTACTTTCTTCAAGTGTACCGCTCAACCGCGGGCTACACTCAAACCCTCCGTGGTCTGGAGGTATCTATTATTCCTGTGCTTCCTTCACTGCTTTACCGTGGGTTAACATTCTTTGTCCTATGGTATGGTGGTGTCCGCCCTTATTCTCATTTCTATTGCTCTACTATGAGCTATTTCCTGACTCTCTACAGTATAGGGGAAAAAAGGGTATACTAGTGGCTCTTCTTACTGCCTTACCATGAACCACTTGGTGATGGACTACGGTACTGTGGTAAGGAAAAATTATTGTAAGGGTTGTTTAATATTGCAGCGGTACAATGGTAAAGGGTGAAAATAGCTTCATGAATGGCAGTAGTGGGGTTGTTATGAAAATGAGAGCAGGAATTCTAGATTTTTAGATGCTAAAACACTTAAATTTTATGAATTTTTTTTATAGATTTTAGATTGGTATGATGTGTGTGTTATGAGGGATGACCAATGCAGTAGCGGTACAATGGTAAAAGGATGTTTTGGCCTTGAGGGTGGAAATAAAATGAATTTTATAATAAGAGCATGAAGTTGTTGGACCTCTCAAGGAAAAACCCCTTAGGATTTTATGTTAAAATTATAGTTCTAATAGTGGCTCCAGTTGGGGATGAGTGATTTACTAGTAACTGCAAGAACCTATAATATCTCTGGGAGTAGACCAAGACTTCAAAGGATATGAAAAAAAATGAAAGGAAGTGGAAAATGGAGGAGATGGAGATGATCCTATACTACTGTACATGGAAATACTTTTTTTTTTTTTCAATGAGGGAACTCTAGGATTGTCCATGTACTAGCAAGTCCTAGCCCCTTTTCAATTCCTAGACTACTATGCATGGAAACAAATGTTTTAAGAGGTTTTGTTAAGAATTTTCCATGCACTAGCAATCCCTAATCCTTTGGTACTCTTTAAAAGAAGAATTCTTTTAGAAACTGCCCATGTATCGACAATTCCTGCTCCTCTCTAGACATGTTCTGCAAATAATAGGAGTCCTCCCCTCCTTTTCCAATGATCACAAAAGGACCCAACCAAAAATATTTGAACTTTCCATGCTTTCCCTTTTCTTGACATAGAGCATTCCACATTAATATTAGATAATTTTCCTCAAATTTTTGATCTTTGGCCTTTTTATCAAAAAGGAATTTCATTTGCGATTGTAGTTTCACATTTTTATTTTGGGCCATACCCCTTATTTAATCAAGTTTTGCAAGCTGCCTCATTCTTTCCTCCATTGGTTCATGAATATCAAAATCCTCTTGCAGAAAATTATAATCTGGTAAAAGATTCTACAGTGGTAACCTGGTTTGTGTTCCATTTACCAGTTCAAATGGAGACTTTCTGATTGCCTTTTTCACTGTAGTATTATCCACCCACACAACCATTCTCAACTTTGAGTCCCATTCCTTTTTATTTGTATCTAATATGCTCCTTATGATCTTTAAAAGACTTTTATTACTGGATTCTACCTAACCATTTTCTTGTGGGTGGTAAGGGGCAGCATAGGAAATAGTAATGTAATGTGTATTGCATAAGTATTTGAATTCATTGGATCTAAAACACATACCGTTATCTGTGATCACTCTTACCGGTGTGCCGAATCTAGTTATGATGTTTTCCATCAGAAAACTTATCACCACCTTGCTTGTTGCTTGTTTAGTTGGGATTTCCTCCACCCACTTAGTAAAATAATCTGTAGCTACTAGTATCCATTTATGTCCTCCACTTGAATTTCCTGTATTTCCCCAATAAAATCAATTCCCCATTGGTGAAAAGGTGCTTCTACCTATAAAGGTCTAAGTAGTAGGGCTCCTTGATATTTCAATCTCCCTGAGAACTTCTAACAAGCCTCACATTTCCTTACATGTGCAAAAGATTCATTAAAAACTTTAGGCTAGTAATAGCCATCCCTGAGAATTTTATGTGCAATGTTTTTGGTAGAATAATGACCTCCACACACCCCTTCATGCATCTCCCTCAAGACATGTTCTACTTGTGATTCATCTAGACACAACAGTAGTATTCCATCCCTATTCTTCCAAAATAGATCTCGTTCTATAAATACATACTTAGATGCTTGCATCTTCAAAGTTGTCTTTTGATTATCATTCAACCCCTTAGGGCATTTCATGTGCTTGAGATAATACATTATGTTTGTGTACCAAAGAGTATGTTCGATACTTGCAACTGAATTCTCCTCACTGTCTATATTGCAGACTTGGTTTGCTTCAATATTTGTTTCTACCATTAGCCTAGCCAAACCTTGTCCCCTTACCAATTTGGTAATCTGAATTTCCATATCGAATTCTTGGATTTTATTAATCCACCTACATATTTTCCCTGTTACCTCTATTTGTATCAGGATATCTTTCATAGTTGCATGTGGGACATAGGCAATTACTTTGGCTCCAACAAGATATCATTTGAAAGCCTTTGTTGCTTTGACCAATGCAAAGGCTTGTTTTTCCATGATATCATATTTCAATTCTGACCCTTATAGAGATTTTCTAAAAAAAGATATAGGTTGTTCATGACCTTCATCATTCTGTTGTAACATAACAACTGCTATGGTGTGAAATGAGGCAAAAGAGAATGTTTGAAAAGGTTTGGTAAAATCAGGGGACTTAAGGATGCGGGCTTCTTTGATGGCTCTTTTGATAGATATAAAGGCTTCCATGGATTATGCAGTCCAATCTATCTTTTCTCCCTTTTTCAACATTTTAGATATAGGTTTAACAATTTCAGAGAAATTTGATATAAATCTCCTAACAAAGTTAATTTGACCAAAAAACTAATTGGATGGCCTTGACAGTTTTGGGGATGGGGATTTTTTCTATGGCTTCTTCTCTCTCAGGGTCTATTCTAATCCCATCTTTTGATACAATATGTCCCAAAATATTACCATTTGTGACAACAAAGTGACATTTCTTAGGATTAAGACTAATACCATATTCCAAAGCTTTGATGAATATCTTCTCCAAGTGCCCTACATGATTTTCTGCTCTTTTGGAATAATTAGTAAGATCATCTTGGTACACTGCCATTATAGCATTAATCAAATCTGCAAATGCCACATCCATAGCCCTTTTAAAAGTGCCCCTTTCATTCATGAGACGGAATGGAATTCTAATGTAGACATATGTCCCCCACGATGTAGTAAATGTTGTCTTGTATTACTTAGACTCTTTGACTTTAACCTAGTTATATCTACAAAACCCATCCATCATTGATAGTAACTCACATCCTTTTACTTTGGGAAATATTGCCTCCATATTTGGGAGAGGATAATTATCTTTAAGGGAGGCAACATTTAGATTTCTAAAATCTACACATATTCTAATATCCCAATTTTTCTTTCTTACTAGAACTACATTTCAAAACCATGTTGAATGTCTAATGGGTTTAATAATACCTCCATCCCTAATTTTTGCTAGTTCCTCTTGCATTTTAGGTTCCAAAGTTAGGTTAATAGGCCTCTTCTTTTGTTTGAATGGCTTTGTGTTTGGTTTAAGTGGAATCTCATGTTGTAAAAGATCTTCTTTATATGCTTTGAGATCCTCATAAGACCAAGCAAACACATGTTCGTACTTTCTCAACAATGTAATGAACATTTTCCTGATGGTTGGACTTATCTTCTTCCCAATGTAGGCCCTTTTTGGTGCTAACTCAGTTCCTAGATTTATTTCTTCAATATCTTCTCTATTGACCGATGTTTGCTTCATGAGAGAGTGATCATTTCCATCATACACTCTTTCTAGTGCCACAAGTCCTTTAGAAAGCTTGTTGGTTTTAAGTTGTAGGAATTCCTTCCCAAATATAGTTTGTTTCCCATCCAATTCTTCCACAAAAGCATTGAATTCAATCTCCTGAGCCTCGTACTGATCTATGCAATGAAGAAACTTTAGAAGGTCGATATCATCATTGAAAACCTGCTAGCTGTATATATTGTCAAGGACAACAGGTCTTTTTTTAAATTCAACTTGGGATACTTCGACTAGTGTGATATCATCTCTTCTCAGGGCTATATTTGCAAAACAATCTACCATTATACTTTTCGATCTGTCTATACAATCGATAGAGAAGGCATCAAATAACTCAATTGTATCCCACACAATTTTTTTGTATTGTTTCAATCTCTTGTTCTTTGCAACATATCTTGATCTGATTTGTGAGACAACCAGTTCAGAGTTTCCCAGAATAGTTAGCAATTTGATCTTGTGTTTGAATACCATATTTAAACCAATCAACAAGGCCTCATATTCTAACACATTATTTGTACACTCAAAAGTTAGCAAAAATTAATTCTTGAATGTAATACCTTCAGGTGATATAAATACTGCTCCAGCTCCATTGCCTTCTTGGCTACATGCTCCATGAAAATACATTCTCCACATACCCTGCTGATCTTTAGAAACATGCGTATCGATTGGGTCACTATTTGCCAATTCAGGTTGGGAAGGTTCAAATCTAAAACTCCCTAAATCAACATCACATAAAAAATTGATCTGTTCTTGAGGAACACAATCCACAATCTGATTCATCCTTGGTACTCTATACAATTTGAATTGTTCACCATTGATTGGTATTGTGGCATAAGATAAGTCAAAATGTACATTCCCTCCAACTGCTACAGTCCATTGTCTTGACAAAATCATTCCAAACTCAGGAGTTGTGTCAATAATAGTTATGTCAATATTATAGGTTGCTTGTGGATACGTAGCCAAATTTACCTATGCATCTTTAATAGTTCCTATCACAGGGATAGGCCTTCCATCCATAGCATAACACTTACCACCATTGGTATCCACCTGCATGCCATGTTATTTCATAACTCCAACCAACATGATGTTGATTGCAGCACCAAAATCTATCATACAATTTCTTACCAATTTGTTATTTACTAATAATGTGGTGAAAAATGAATCAACTTGTGGGGGATTTATTAGTGCATCATTTAAAAAAACCTCAAGGAATTTTAATTATTCTAGCTTGTGATTGATCCTAGTGGTGCCTTTGTTCTCAAGGTTTGTGTTTTTATCACTTCCATTAGATATTAACTAAATAAAACTTTCCCTACACTCTTTAATCTTCATCATTTCAAGTAATGGGACATATATCTTTACCTGGGACAATGCTTGGGTGAAATCAAAAGAGGCACCTTTTGTTCTAATCATCTTCTTTTTCTCTACTGACTCTCCTGTATTCTCATCTTTGTTTGTTTGATCTGAGTTTTGTTTGTCCTTAGGAAATTCTTTGTTTTCCTCCTTATGAACATACTTTTGTTCCTTTTTATCAGGTTGCTTATTATCTATCCTTTTTGAAGCTTCTTGGGGCATTTTCTTATCCTTTAAAAATATTCCTCTTGGAACACCTTCATCCTTATTTACTATTCTATTTATCAACCAATATCTTCTTTTGGCCTACTCCACTATTGCGATGGTTAAATTTTTAATTTCTTCTTTGGTTGGTCTCCTTATATTGCATTTATTTTTCTAATATGATGTACTAGGAGGATATTTTTCATCCCTACTTTCTTCTTGATTAGAGAAGACTTATTGTTCAACCATATGTACATTGTACCTTTGGTTATCATCATCATATTCATAACTTCCTTCTTCTGAAGATGAATATCCCTACTCAAAGGGCTGAAGAGTGTGGGAGGTTAAATAGATCTTATGATCTTCCTCATTTTTATATTATGGTATTTATTCTTCTAGTATGGCCTGAGCCAAAATACAATGATCAAGAGAGTGTGGCACATAACAAACTGAGCACCAAAGATTTCCATTTACAATATTTTCCCCTCTTTTCTTCAAAGGATTAGACGTCTCCTTATTCTTAGGCCTGTCCACCATAGGTTTTCAATCCTTCTAGTCTGTATTATATGATAGATCATGCAACCTTAGCCTTTCATTTCTATATGTATTTTCTTTCCTATTTAGAGGATTATATTGGGGAATCCTAGGATTATTCCTCTTACCAATCATTCATGCAGCCTTTCTATTATTTTCAATAGTTAGTGCTATCTTGTGTGCTTCAGCTAAATCCTTGGGACACCTATTTATAAGCTCATATCCTCTCTTCAAATCAAAATATTTTAGATAAATACTTAATGCAATAGGATCAGCCAATTTGGACCCAAGAGGTACCTTATTATGCAATTTAGAGAACCTCTAGTTAAAGTCATAAGCTGATTCATTCTGATGCTTCTGGATACTCACTAATTCATGAATGGAAAATTCTTGTGCACATTGATTCCCATACTGCTCAAGGAACTGTCCATAAAAATCCTGAATGGAATCAACAGAGGCTATTGGTAAACCATTAAACTAGTCTCTAACATCTTCAATCAATGGCATCATAAACAACCTCATATGTACATCCTCATATCACATGTCCAAATCTTGAATAAAAGCATTAAAACTCCTTAAGTGTTCTTCAGTTGTGACTGCACTACTCCTTGTGAATTTTGGAACAAGGCTTCTCCAACTATTGCCCATAGGGTAAGGATATATTTGGAATACTGGGAAGTCAAATTGTCTAATCATAGTTGTGTAATGCTGGGGAGGTGGGTTTTGAGGGTGCTAATATTGGTATAATGGATTGTTGTATTGCATGTGAGGTGGTGGAAAATATTGCTGACCCTATGGGGGCATGTGTTGTTGGCCATGTGGGGGTATATATTGCTAATGAGGGGGTGGCTAGGCATTCAGGTGTTGTGAAGGATTTTTAGGTGGAGAATTTGAGGAGTTATACTGATTCCCTAACTATTTTGGTGGTGTTTTCGGTGGATTGGAGGGCCTTGCATTATTGCCCCCTTGTTTATGAGGAGGTATGTATTTAGGGAGGTTATCAATCTGAGTCTCATATTGGGCCATTTGCAACTTTAGATTTTATATCTCTTTTATTGATTGGACCCACCATTCATATTATGCTTTCTTTCTTTCCATCTCTTGCCTTGCATATTCCAACTGTGCATCTACTTTTCCTTGAGTTGAAAACCCATACTTTTCTAGGTCTATATTATCACCATGCTCACCCTGATTCCCTTCTATTCCATGATCATGTTCATACTATCTCCTAATTCTTTCAGCCTCACACTTGGCCCTGAACTCTTCTTCTTTCCCAGTCTCAAATCTAGCCATGAATTCTTCTTCTTTGTTAGGGTTCATTTGGTAGAAAGTATTCCTCTTTTCCTCAGGAGTGTGAGGTTCTCTTGTTGAGCTATTTTCATTTTTCAATGTATCATAACGATTATATGTCTCCAAATGTTATTTTGATGTTTTGTTTTTATTTGTTAGACACATGTCATCAGACACTCTTTCCCTTATCATTCTTATATGTCCATTTACTTTTCTCATTATTGGAACCTTCTTTATACAAGGATCTTTTGCCATGCATGTTGTTAGAAATTGTGATAGTCTGAGCTCTAGGATGGTTCCTTTTTGATGTATAATTTATTTTATCAGTCTTGATGCACTTGTTCAGTTAGAGTCACCACTCACTTACTAGAGAAGTGAGAAAATTTTGTAGTCTCTATCTCCCAACAGAGTCTTTTGCAAGGTATTGAGTCTATATTGGAAGGCTTGGATTAGAGTTGGCTCCCCAGTAGAGTTGTCAAACTGTTAGGTCTCAAAAATGAAGGTTTGAACCACAAGAGGTTGCCAAGCTCTCACAACATTTTTGGCTAACGTACAAGACTAAATAATGAATTTAAACCTTCTACTCCATAGGCTATGCTAAACCTAGGCAGGTGTACCTATGTGAATTATGCTGATTTGAACTATCCTTCTTACTTGATCAATCTATCCACAATGGAAAAATGACAATGGAGAGATATGATCCTAATTTTGTGTAAATTACATAGGAAATATCAAGGTGAAAATTAATATGTTTAGTTAGTAGATGTAAAGTAAATGAATTTAATCAAGCTAAATAAATAAAATGGGTGAGACTAGTGCCTTGTTGGGTAAAATGGAGTCAAATGAAAGTCTATGATGAATGGCTTCTATTTGGCAAAAATTATAATTGTTTGGCATAAAACTATAAGTTTATAACTGGTATAAACATGCAAGAATGTAATTACCGAGTTCTTCTTAGTGATCCAAATGATACTTCCAAATTACTTTGAATGACTTACATGGTTTAATCTTTACTTGCAAGAACCAACTTATCATACCACACAGATACAACAAATGTGCATTGATAAACTGAATATATACTAGATATATCAATTTAAATAACAAAGAAACATCAACCTAGGAGATAACTTGATAATATTTTCAATTAACTTAACAAACAACTGATACCAGAAAGGTACCACAAAATTAGAGTTCTTTCATTGATTCCTCCAAGGTTTCATACATGCATCATGGTCCTTTGAGATGTAAACATTCTGGAAATTTTCTACTCTAACTATCCTACCCCCCCCTTTTTACATGGTTTTATTGTACATATATACAATACACATTTTAGGGTTATGACCCTTCATTTGGTCTAGTGAAATTTTTCAACATTCTTCAGTGAAAATAAAATATTTAATTAATTGAATTTTTGGAAAATCAAATATTTAACTTTATTCTTGAGTTTCCTTCTTCATGAAAATTAATATATTATTATTCTTCTTTCACTAAAAACTTCACATTCATTCAATTTTAAATTTTGAAGTTGACTTATGTGATTGGCCAACTTTAAATGTCTCAACGGTTGCTTTACTGTGTTACCTTGCGCTACTTCTCTCTCCCCTATGGTACCATAGTGTGTTTTGTTTCTCCTTTATCAACTTACTGCCCTACCATGCATTAAATTTTTTCCCCCCACGGTATTGCGATATATCTTCTATGTCGTTTGTTATTGCACCGCTCTACTCCATACCACTCTACTGCAGGAAACCTTTTACTTTCCTGTGGTATGACAATGTCTTCCTATTTATATCTTCAAGTGTACCGCTCAACTGTAGGCTACACTCAAACCCTTTGCAGTTTGGCAGTGTCTCCTACTCCTTTGCTTCCTTCACCTCTTTACCGCATGTTAATGTTCTTTGTCCTGCGATGTGGCGGTGTCCGCCCTTATTTTCATTTCTACTGCTCTACCTCAAGTTATGTCCTAACCCTTCGTAGTATAGTGGTAAAAATGGTATACCAGTGGCTCTTCTTACCACCTTACTGCAAGCCACTTGGTGATGGACCATCGTACTACGGTAAGGCATACGTATTGTAAGGGTTG
Source organism: Sequoiadendron giganteum (assembly GCA_007115665.2). Taxonomy (NCBI): domain Eukaryota; kingdom Viridiplantae; phylum Streptophyta; class Pinopsida; order Cupressales; family Cupressaceae; genus Sequoiadendron; species Sequoiadendron giganteum. Next base: position 190,341,735 of record CM021104.1, on the reverse strand, counting down.
TTTAATATGGCAGTGGTATTGCGGTAACGGGTGAAAATAGCTTCATGAATGGTGGTAGTGAGGTTTTTTATGAAAATAAGAGCATGAATTTTAGATTTTAGATGCTAAAACACTTAAATTTTATGATTTTTTTATATAGATTTTAGAGTGGTATGATGTGTGTGTTATGAGGGATGGCCAAAGTAGTAGCGATACAGTGGTAAAAGGTTGTTTTAGCCTTGAGGGTGGAAATAAAATGACTTTTACAATAAGAGCATTAAATTTTTGGACCTCTCAAGGAAAAACCCCTTAGGATTTTATGTTAAAATTCTGGTTCTAACAGTTATATTACACCTTTTTCTCCTCCAACAAATCTAGCCGAGATTAGGTTGTATGAGAACAATGCTAAGGCAAATAATTATATCATGTGTGGGTTAGTTGATTAAAAAAATTTGAAGGTGAGTTGCAATTCTACTAAAGATGTATGGGAAAATCTAAGAAAAAATTATGAAGGAGATAATAAAGTGAAGCAAGACAAGATGCAAATCTTCAAGAGAAGTTTTGAAACCCTGAGGATGACAAAGGATGAAGAAATTGCTAGTTATATTCTCTTGGTGGATGAGGTAGTTACTAGCATTTGAGGTCTTGGTGGAGTAGTGAAAGAAGATGAGATTTTGAAGAAAGTCTTGAGATCTCACCCTCAAGCTTATAGTCATAAGGTATATTCTATTCAAGAGTCTAAGGACTTGGATACAAATTTAATAGATGAAATGATTGGTGCTCTCACTACCTTCGAAATGAGATAATTTGAAAAATATTTTCCAAAGAAGAAAGAAACATTCAAAGTCAATAAAAAGATAGATATCACAAATCAGAATGATGACTTTGATGAGGTAGAAGCAAACTTTGTGAGAATATTGAAGAAATGCATCGACAAAAACAAAGGTAAGTTACCTTTCAAGTGTTTCAATTGTGGGAGGATTGGTCATTTTCCATCTAAATATACCTATACAAAATCAAAATATGGCAACAAAAGAGAGAAGCTCAAAAAGAGTTTTTATTCCAAGGAGAGCAGTTTTTCTTTGGAAGATTAGGACAATGATTCAAATGATGAAACCCTATTCATGGATATGAAAAAAAATAGGATGATATTGGAGAATGTAAGAAGTCTAGTAGCTTGTAGGATGATAAAGTTAATGAAAGTTAAATGGTTGTGTGGATTTCCTTTCATGTAAAGGAAGAAGAAAATGCTTGGGTGATACATAGTACTTTCTCTAACTACATGATTGGTGATAAAGGAAGGTTCATCACTCTTAATAAATGTAATGGTGGAGCTGTTAAGTTTGGAGGTGATGAGTCAACACGGATTTGTGGAAAGGGTGCTATAAAGATTGATGGAAATAACAAGATTGGAGATTTTATCTATGTCAAAGGATTGAAGCATAAGCTTCTAAGTGTTATTCAGATGTGTAGAAAAGGATATAACCTAGAATTCCATGCCAAAGGTTGTGAGATCACGAAGGCAAGGTCCAAAAGACTAGTTTCAGAAGGTATAAGGATAAATGGAAATGTCTATCATCTAAAGGAGGAAAATGGAAGAATCTGATTATTGGCTCAATCAAGTGAGTGTTGGTTGTGGCACAAGAGAGTGGGATACTTCAATTTTGACAATATGGTAAAGATCAGATCTACTCATGCAGTGAGAGATATGCCTAAGATAACTAAGCCTACAAAATTTTTATGCAAAGAGTGTCAAATGGGAAAGAAGACAAAGACAAGTTTCAAGAGAAAAGACTGCTCTGCTACAATTCCATTGGAGATGATTCACACTGACCTATTCAGAGCTACAAGAACAAGGATTCAACAAGGTGAAAGGTATTTCATGTTGCTTATTGATGACTACTCTAGAATGAATTGGATTACATTTTTAAAAGAAAATCAAAAGCCCTTGATAAGTTTAATATTTCCAAATAAAAATTTGAGAATGAAATGGATGCTAAGATCAAATGCTTAAGGTCGGATAGAGAAGGTGAATTTAATTCAAATGATTTTGAATTTTTTTTCTGAAGATCATGGTATTAGGAGACATTTATTGGCTCCTAGGACCCCTTAGTAGAATGGAGTAGTGGAAAGGAAGAATAGGAATATCCAAGACATGGCTAGGGCTATGTTGAAAGATGTTGATCTGCCTGATATGTATTGGAAGGAAGCAATTCACACTATTGTCTTTTTACTTAACAAAGTACAATTGATGGTAAATAGCACTAAGGCCCCTTATGAGATATGCTATGTAAGACCTCCTATTGTTAGATACTTCAAAATATTTGGTAGTAAATGTTGCATTCAAAGAGATGAAGAAGACATCAAATTTTTTGATTCAAGATGTGATGAAGGGATATTTTCTAGTTACTCAACTAGAATCAAGGCCTATAGATGCTACAATGAGAGATTGGGAAAGATGATTGAATACACAGATATTTAGGTAGATGAATATTTGTGGATCTGGTATACCTCCCTACATTGGAGAAGAAAAAGAAGATAAAGAAGAGAAGGAAAAAGAATAAGAAAAGGTTCCTAAGACTAGAAAAGTATGTGGGAAAGAACCATTCAGTAGATCAAATCATTGGAGATAAGAATGAAGGTGTGTTGACTAGGAGAAGGTTTGTAAAATAAAGCGATCAAGTGAATTTGTGTTTGTTGTCAAAGGTAGAGCCCGAGGAATTTTTTGATTCTAGCAAAGATGAAGGTTGGTTGAAGGCAATGGAAGAAGAATTGAATTATATAGAATAGAATTTGACATGGGATTTGGTTCCCAAACCACCTGATAAGAATGTTATAGGAACAAAGTGGGTGCTCTGGAACAAGCTGAATGAAGATGGTGAAGTTGTGAGTAACAAATAGATATTAGTGTGTAAGGGTTATTCACAAGTTGAAGGTATTGATTTTGAAAAGATTTCTTCTTTGGTAGCTAGAATGGAGGAAATAAGGATGTTTCTTGCCTTTTCTTGCTCACAAGAATTTAAAGGTCTATTAGATGGATGTCTAGTTAGCCTTCTTGAATGGCGATTTAGAGGAAGAGGTATATATTGAGTATCTAAATGGTTTATAGCTATCAAAATATTTGAAAATTGTGTTCAAGCTCAAGAAAGCCTTTTATGGACTAAAGCAAGCTCCTAAAGCTTGGTATGCTTAGTTGGATAAGTACTTACTTCAACAAAGTCTCAAGAAAGTTATTGTAGATAGTAATCTTTAAATTAAGGTCTAGGAAGACAATATTTTGATTCTAATTGTATATGCATGACATTGTAATGTACTAACCCTTCCATAAAGTAAAAATTTCTTGATTTACATCAAACTAGTAAATAAAAAACTAACAAATCCATTGTAATAAAAAAATTCTTTTCTTTTATTGATAATTTCCAATAAAAAAGAAATACATATTACAACATTAATTCCTTTTATTTTCATATAAACATCAGAGTATAAAATCATACATAAATATACATAGCTCATAGATCTTTAGAACAAATAGTAGTAAGACGGTCAATAGTCCTTCCTTTGAAATCTTGGTTCTTTTGTCGCCTTCTGTGGAGGAGAAGCATCACTCAGGTGATTTTCCACCCACCATAGACTCTTAATGTGGTCCCCTACACATCTATCATTCTATAGATGGTCCTTCCCTTCGATGAAGAAATTGGTAGAGTAAGCAATAATGACAACCAACTAAGCATAGTATTGTGTCCTACATAGCTAGAACCTTGCAATCCCACAATCTTGAACTAGCATGTAATAATGGATCACAATGAACTAGAAATGTAGTCTCAATAGTCACACAATATTTAGTGGAGTCTCGTAAATTGCACTACTTTGGCCAAAGTGTTATATTCAGTAAACGACTAAGAGTCATCTATCACATACACTACTCAAGGCCGATTTGAATTAAGGCTATCTTACACTAAACATAGGTATTGTCCTTCAATGGATAGTCTGTCATCCTGGACTAACTTACAATAGTCTAATCTACTTGAAATGAATCTATATAGAAAGTAATTACACAAGCTCCCTCCCATACTAGATTAACTATCCTAGGAGTAAGACAAGCTTTCCTAGTTAAATTAATAACTTAGTTAGGTTTACCTTAAGTGACTCTTGCATTCAATCAAGCCTCCTATATAATAACTAATATAAGAAACATTCTCCTATTATGTAGATCTTACTATCACAATATAAAAAATAGCTAGAAAGATACAATTCCTCTTTTTCAAAACATTCTTAAATGCTTCTATTGCACAAACAGGAAAGAAAATTCAGGTGAAGTAGAAAACACATTAATTCTAAGTAAATAACAAGAAGAAGAGATCCTCATGCTTGTTACCGCTTATCCAAATTAATGGAAATATTGCTACCCTCTCCAACAGTAAACAAATCTATCACAACTTCTCAAAATAACTCCCTCTCCCTCTCTTGTTGATAATGCACTTCTCTCAAACAAATTAGATACCTCTTCCTCACTAAAGATCACTCTTTCCTCACCTTTTAAAATAGATGACTATGATTGGTAATATCTCATGAATGATAAACAATAAGTGACATATAAATTTTGGTAAAATGTGTCTCTCACACAATGAATAGAAGGAGAATAATGATCATAGAAGAGTATGAGAATGAGAATGTGTTCCAAATGAAATTGTGTGACTATTTATAGAGAAACCAAGCTTTCTAAAATCCTACATTTTAGGCATGAAGAATGAAACAAGTCTCATGCAAAGTAAATCAGCAATAAGGTGTTGATGGATAAAGCTTAGTCTCAACAAAATCTATTAACATATCGGATTCCTCATTGAAAAAATTTCAAACACCATTTCAATCAGCACATGGAGAATTCAAATATTTCTCTTACAATGACATCTACAAGAAAATACAATTAGAGGTGGCACCAAAACCTCTTTACCAAACTAAGTTGAGGTAATCTTTAGATGAATTGAATTAGTCAATGACATTATTGCAACACATAGATTGAATCGACTCGATTAAAGGTTGAGTCAACTGAACCATTTAATGAGTTGGAATAAGTCCACATATTTCTCATTTATTTTGTTGACCAAGTCAATACTTGCGATTAAAACGTATTTCTATGTTTCCTATTTACGTGTCTTGACTGGTGATATGTAGCTTATACACACAACCGTGTATATTTCCAAGTCAACTTCCAACTTGATGACTATCATCGACCCTTATTACCTTTGTAAAATAATGTCAAAGGTAGTCTTCATAAATCGACTTATTATTAAATAAGAAAAGTCAAATTCTAGTTACATAATCAATATGTCTAATATTTATTATTATTATATATATTGTATATATCATATACATATATATATATATATAACTAAATATATATACAATCATATAATATATATATATATATATATATATATATATATTGTAAGCCAGTCTGCATACATCCGGTATATATATTTATATAAGCATATAAGCAAAATAATTATAATAAGCACATTATACAGGATGTATGCATATATATATGTATAAATGTATACGCCTCTATGTACACATATATAAAGGTATATCATATCGATGCATTCATATGAATATGTCCATTTTTCAATGTACGCTTGTATCGATATGCCTATACATATGGATATGTGTATATACTATACATACATGCATATATATATATGTTCTCATCTGATTCACTTACGATCATTTGCGTTACCATCATATTGATAAGTGTGTACATGTGATATATCTATACATATGCATATACATGTCGCTAGATATCGTTGACACACATGTGCATACATATAAACATACTTCCACCTACATCCCACTTACCCATATGATTGTAATAACACAAGAAAGATCTCAAAAACTCAAACAGATAAACATTACCCGCAAATGCATGCAAAAGTAAACAAGACTCCTAATAACTTGTGTGAGACAAATGTACAATCTTAAATTCAATAAAGATAACTCTTTGTCAGAAAAGACTTGTAAAAATCCTTCCTATGTTACATGCATTTGTATAAATGCAGTAATTTGTAAATGTAATCCTTTTTGAATTATTTCATTCATGCATCTAAATGCAATGTAGGAGAGATTAATGAAATGTACCTCATTTTTATTTTCTTTTTTATAAAAAAAAAAAAACTCTACTTGAATGAGCCTATAGTGAAATTTGGGTAACAAACACCATCGAATGAAGTAACATCAAATGTGAAAGAATTCATATTGATAAAAAGGTACAGACACATTTTATTCATCTCTAGAATTTGCATTACATCCATTTCTACCCTATGCAGTAGTAGTAAATAGTAACTATACAATTGGGGTGTAACAAACATTATCTTTGGTGGAGATGATAATATGTGTAAGAGGTTTATAGAAGAGATGTCTATGATTAGTGAGTTGTCTTTCTTCCTTGGCCTTTAAATTGTTCAACTAAATGAAGGTTTATTTATTTCTCATGCTCAGTATGTTAGAGATATGTTGAAGAAGTTTGGCATGGAGGATTCTAAACCAGTAAGTACTCCTATGGTAACTGGTTGTCACATGAGATTGATCAAACTCTTTATAGGTCTATGGTTGGAGGTTTATTGTACTTGACTACCTCTAGACCTGATATTATACATGTGGTATGTTTGGTTACCATATTTCAAGATAATACTAAGAAAACTCATGAGAAGGCAGTAAAAAGAATATTCAGATATTTCAAGGGAACTTCAGATTATGGTTTGTGGTATAAGAAGAATGATATTTTTTATTTAAATGACTATACTAATGCTAACTGGGTAGGATGCATGGATGATCAAAGAAGTACCAATGGAAGTTAATTTTTCTTAGGAGATAGATTTGTCTCTTGGTTTAGTAAGAAATAGGACTCAGTTTCCTTATCCACAACAAAAGATGAGTATATTGTTGTAGCATCTTGCTGCACCCAAGTGCTCTGGATGAAGTAGACTCTAAAGGATATAAAGGTGGTATATGATGAACCTGTTCCCCTATTGTGTGGTAATCAGTGAAGTTAACATTTCCAAGAATTTGGCGATGTATTCAAGGACCAAACACATTTCTATCCAGACCTATCGCTTTCTAAGGTAGAAGATTGCAAAGCAAGAAGTCAGATTGGAGTATGTGCCTACTAAGGATCAAATTGTAGAAATCTTCACTAAGGTTCTTTCAAAGGATACTATTGAGTAACTCTGATAGAAGTTAGGGGTTATTGCCCCTCCTTTTTCTAACTAGATGTATAGATGGTGCCTCTATCAAGAGGGATAAATTCATGTCATATTCTTTTCTCCTAGATTGATGTGTGCTACCTCTCAGGAGGAGCAAGTAGTAAGGGGGATTTTTGAAGTATATGTGCAGGTGTTGTGAATGTATATTTATTTGGAGAAGAAGTACTACAGGTAAAAGGGGGAGAATGTGTTGTTTCAATTGAAGAACTTTTTCCCTTTGTCCTTGAAGTTAGAGAATGTTCTATTTTATTTATTGTGTAGGTGTGTGTGTCCCTTTTTACTTGATTTCAAAGGGGGAGAGTGAGAAGGTGTGTGTTTCCATCAATGCCAAAGGGGTAGATTATTGAAATTGGTTATCATTTATGTCAACAATTGGTGTGTTGGTTGTCAACACTTGGTGAGATTGTTGAATTTGTCTGTTAGTTTTTTGTCTGGTATTGGTTGCCATTGTTGAAAATATTCAGTTTTGGTTGTCATTGATGCATGATGATGTGGTGTTGGTGTTAAAGGTTGGAATCCATGCCTTGTTTGATATAAGGTAAAGTTGTATTGAGTTTGGTTGTTATTAGAAGAGTTGATTTCATGATGATGAGGATTAGAAGCATTAAGATTAGGATTAAAATTGAAGCTAATTATGGATAGATGTTGTTGATGGTCTATAGTATTTTATATGTTCTCTCCTACTGTTCTTGAGGATGTATGTGTTGTTGCAAGAAATTTATGGCCTCTGCAAGTTGTTGAAATATTTTGTGTCAGGAAGTTGTGAAGAATGTTTGGGAGAATGCTCCAAATTCCTCCACTATTGGAGATATGGTCTTGTGGTTTGGGATTCATAATATTATTCTAAGGATGTTGCACTCCTATATTTTTAGGTCACCAAAGTTGTTGAGGAGGTTTATATTGATTGTAGAAAGTTAGTCGTGTTGGTTGTCTAGACTGGTCTATAAAATCCTCCACATTTCTTTGCATTGATGTTTTAGCTTCTACAGCTTGGTATATGTGCTCTCAGTGTCTTTATAGTGTCTTATTTTAAATCTCATGTGTTGTTATAGTCAGCAAGTTGATCTATTAATGTTATATCTTATGGAACTTGTGTATTTTGTGCTTTTGGGATGAAGTGTTCTCTCCTGTGTGGTTTGCGGTAGTTACTAGTGGCATGATAGTATAAAATAAGTATCTAGAAATGGTGTTGGATGTTTATGGAACATGTCTTTTTTATTTTCACATTAGTGGTTGATCTCTTTGGTGCTACATTGTGTTTGAGTTGATCTTCTTGGAAATTTGTGGATATCTAGCCAATAGGTCTAGTTCTTTTTCTTGTTTTGTGCTCTTAGGGTAATGCACCAACATGTGAAGTTGTGTTAAGATGGATTTGGGTCCTAACCTATCTTGATTAGAACCGAATTGAGTAAATTCAATTGAATTTATGCTTTTGAGCCAACTAGTTATTTGCTACATGTTTCCTTGTTGCTGACTTGAGTTGATATGTGCCAACGTGTGTAATGTTTGGGATCACTTTGGGAGATGCATTTTTTGGTCCTCTCTATCTCTTGGATTGGACGACATTGATATTTTGTGGTTGACTTGTTGAGATTATAGTTTACCTTCTTTATAGCCTACGTAATTGATGTTTTGTGATCTATTGGAAGATATAAATGAAATATAAAATCAATTACAATGTGAGTAGTAGTGTAATGTATTGAATATCTCATAAAATAAGTGCAAAAGTGTGTGGAAGATAGATTATATGTGCTTTAATACCTTAGTCAACAAAGTGTATTGTTGATGTATATGTTGTAAACTCTAAATCTTCATGTATCATGCTTTGAGATAGTGAATCTTACTAGGTCCTTGTATCTTTCTCTGGAGTGGTGCACTTTAGCTATGCAAGTCCCTTGTATCTTTCCCTAATGTTGTGTGCCTTAGCCTACAAGTCTTTGATAGTGAGATTAGTTATGATTTTGTAAGAAATGAGCTTCTATATATCGTGAGTTAACTCTCACCTTGGTTTTTCCTTCATTTGGTTTTCCATGTAAATCTAGTGCTATCTTGTGTATCTGTGTTCTTTTTTTCATCTTTCATTTCCATTGATTTGGTTAAGGGTTGAATTTCTATATATTTCATTGTTAACCTTGTTAAGGAACTAAATTGTTATATCTTTCTTTGCTGCTAATCTGTTTGAGGGTTTCTGATTTGGTAAAGAATTTTGGGTTTGCTGAAAGGTTTATGTTTTGAAAAGACTGATTCACCCCCCCTTAGTCTCTAGGTTTGTTTAGCAGTAACGTTAAAAATTACCTATTTTATATCAAAAGAATTGATCAAATTTGAATCCTTCTTAAAAGCTATTCATCTAAATAATTTTGAGTTCTTCTCATCATTATGCCCATTGAATCTTGTAGTACCCAATCTCTTGATATTTGTAGAGATCAAAGTACATAGGAGAGAAGAGCATTCTCTTAGATTTGGCTCTATTCATTCAATTATTTTGATCATATTAGTCTGTTTAATCAAATATTTTTGACACAAGTACCTAACATTCATCCCTAGAGATATTTGGATAAAAATATTCAATTAGATTCTTATAAATGGTGAGAGTACTAAGTACATTTAATTACATGTATTTTTCTAGAATTAATAGAATCTAGCACCTATGACTAGTTACCACATGGTATGGCCATCACCATGGCCACACTAGAACCTTAATGAGCCTAAGAGAGGCCATTAACTCTCAACATCCTACCTAAATATTTTTCTTCTCTATTTCTTTGTTACTATGCAAGAAAAAACCTTAAATATGGTATGTGGCATTGAAAAATATTACATGAGAAACAATTTTAATAATGTTTTTCTTATGGTCAATTTATTTTTTGTTGATATTTTTTTGTAAATGGGTTTTATGATCCCTGTAAAACATGTTGATATTTAATAAAAAAATAATCTTAAATTTAGGTAGAGATAAATGGCCAAGAAGATGGTGTAGCATTGTATATTAGATTAATGATTTTAAAGTATAGGAATAAATTCATTGCTACCATGTTAGAAGAGAAGAACCCCACCACACTATCACATAAGCAACACATTGGAAGATTAGGCTTGCCACCACCAAAAAGGTGACACATGGTTGAAAATGAATCACTACCAGGTACCATATAATCCATCATGAAGGTGCATGGTGCAACATAATTTTTAGTTTCTATCATGTCGTGTAAACAAACATTACTCTCTAGGCATTGACGATATACCTTCTGTGGCCACCACTTAATCAACATGAGAACAACCTTTATGCCAAACTTGATTTCCTAAGTATCACATGGCATATATGGACCCAATTGACATATATAATAAGCTCCATGGACCAATGCCATATTTTCACATGAGAACAAAAGGTATACCAACAAAATAATAAGCTCAATACATAAATAAGGCCTCCAAGAAAATAAAGGGGACCAAGCAAGCAAGTTAATGGTAAAAAGGATAAATCACTTGCAATTAATTTAAAATAGGCTTAGGAAATATGAATAATGAAGCACACAATGAATTTTAATATGCATAAAGACCAAGGTCAAGGATAAAATAAATCTTATGGTGGTCACAAGAATAGTAAGGGCGCACAAATATTTTAATGGGTCCCATGAAAATGAGTCATTGGTTTGACTATAAAAATAGGACTAACATAATAAATTAAACCAAAGGGCTCAAATCCATATCAAATTAAAAATACTAAAAATAGTTCCAACAAAGTGTAATCTTAAATATAGCTAACGGTGTTCTCACAAGAAATTGTATAGTGGTTGCAGTAGAAAAAGTTCTTAGACGTCTCAAAATGAGAATAATTCTTGGTTTCTTTGTACACAAAGGTTGTTAGGATTGAAACATGTAATAAATCAGCCTTAATTAGATTGAGACTAAAGGAGAAACTAAGAACAAACTTTTGTTTTAAATAAAATTACATTGTGATTGAATTATCCACTTTCACATAAAATCAATGCTTTAGCAAAAAAAAAAATTCTCACTTGAAATCATTGATTTTGATATTAAGGAATTTATCATGGTGAGATTTTAACTACCATGCAAACTCATTAAATACCAAAGAAAATATAAGAATATCACAGAATATGTAAGAATATTTGGATTGAATAAACATACTCCATTGTAAAGCCCCAAATATCAAGGTAAATTTTTTAAGGCAAAAAAAAAAAAACATAATTTTTAAGGTGAACAAAAACATGGAAAAGTATACGTAAGAAGAAACATAGATGGAAGAGAATTGGAGGGTTCTAGAAGGTCAAAAAATGGGATCTTACCTTAAATCCATATGTCAACTACCATATATTAATTTTTTATTCCTTATTGGTCTTTTGTGATTCACATTATCATTAGAATATCATGCTGCTCCATTTAATTTTGGGCACTTAAGATGTTTTTGTAATTGAAAATTGATTGAGTTATATAGGTATAAACATGATTTTTACACAAGAGGACATATATAGTATTTTTTTGGAATATTCCTCAATTAATTTTAGAAGTCATCTATAATTGCATTGAAGGCATTCCCTATATGAACTAAATTGGTTGAATTTTGTTATCAACAATTTAGAATGTGTTAGAATGATGCAAGACCATTGAGATAGACTTGATCATAGAAATAATAGCTAATATCAATAAAAAACTATTTTTTTAGAAATCAAATCTAAATTATAGTATTTTCTAATGAACCAAAAGAGATAATATCACCACTTTAAAAATCTATTTAAAAAAATCAAATTTCTCATTTTTTAAAATTTGTATTTTTCTAATGAAACAAAGGATAAACATATAGCTTATTGTATAAATCATAGCTTACTTTCATTACAAATCATTATTGTTGTTTTAATTATTCAATTTTTAAGAATTTTCTCTCTAAAATTAATGTAATCATATATTTTAAATTATAAAGTTAAGTATATTATGGTTCTTATATCTCCTTTCTATTTAGATTGATTACAAATTGTTCAACTTGAAAGTATTGCTAAATTTTATATTTCTATTGCTAATGCATAAATTTAGTAGAAAAAATTACATGAAATCCCATGAACATGCATAGTATAAGAAATAATATGGAGATAAAATATTCACATACTCTTACATTCCTTTTTAAGTTACAACTACTTTTAAAGAAAAATAAATAAATAAATCTAGATTTTTGTATAAATTATAATTTTTCTTTCATTGCAAAGCATTTTAAATTCTTTATTTTGTAGTATTGTTTTAATTGTTTAATTTTTAAGATTTTTTTTTTTATAGAATTAATGTAATTATATATTATAATTACTAATAAATGTATTATGGATATTATATCTACTTTCTATCTATATTAACTATAAATGGTTCAACTTGTTAAATTTATTTATTTGATTGATAATGCATAATTTTTAATACAAAGAAAAAAATTCATTAAATCTTTCCAAAAACATGTAGAGGATCATGATATAAATGGTGAAGTCTTCACCAGAATGATGAAGATATAAAATCACTATTTAAAAACTTACACAGTTTCAAGATTAAATATCTACATCCTCTAGAACATGTAAAGGATCAAGATATAAATGATGACTTCACGAGGGCAATGAATAGATAAAATGAATATTTACAAAATTAAACAGTTTTGAGATCAAATATCTACATCCTCTTGCATTCATTTTAAAATTATAATTGTTTTTAAGTAAACAAAGAATGAACATCTAACTTATAGTGTAAATCATAATTTTACCTTCATTACAAAACATTTCAAACTTTTTAGTTTGTAGTGTGATTTTTAATATTTAATTTTTTTAATATTTTTATTTTCTAAAATTAATATTTTAACTAAATTAAAACAATTGATATACTTAATCAAAAGAAAAATAATGGTATACATAAATATAATTTATTCTATATATAAGAAACTTTATTTTTGTATGAGATTATAATATTATGAGGTGGTGTATATCTAAATTAGAAATTAAAAAATAATGGTATAGATAAATATAATTTATTCTATATATAAGAAACTTTATTTTTGTATGAGATTATAGTATTATGAGGTGGTGTATATCTAAATTAGAAATTATCATTTGGTTAAACTATGACAAGTAAATGATCCAACCTATTAGAATTATTCAAGGATCGAATAAAGATCAATCATACCAAAAAATTAAACTTTGATAAATGATATAACACAAAACAAATAATCATTCTCACTATTTAAATATAATTAATTTCTAAAATATAGACATAAATTATTCATGTATCTAAAAGATAGAATGGGCCCACTTGAAAAGATAACTCCAACTCCCTACCATATATAATTGGAGTCAAGATAAATTTTTCAAAGAGTCTCTTTATGACAAAAATAAAAACATGAGTACATGTAAATGTGGTTTATTGGCCTTTCAAAGATCATTGAGTGCCACTTCATCATGCAATAAATTGCTATGCTCAATAATCCATTTTTATCAATTAATGCACAATGGGCTCCAAGGATAATTTTTCTTTTGAAATAAATATTCCTCTCTCTCTCTCTCTCTCTCTCTCTCTCTCTCTCTCTCTCTTCCCTCCTCTGTATCTCCCTTTTTCTATACCTATCTCTCCCTCTTTCTCCCTCTCTCCCTATTACAAACATAACATGAGCATATTTATAATGGAGCTTGATTATCTTCTAGATTCAAATTTTTTATTTTGGTCATGTTTGGACCTATGCAAGTGGATGCATAGTTAATTTGAATCTATCACTTCTCCATTTATAGCTTTGTTGGAACATATTATAGTGCCCCCTAGAAGCCACATTCACTAAGAAATGCGTATGAAAAATATGTGAAAGATTTGACCCATATCCATATTCATATCCATCTCAATCTCTATCTTCCTCTCTATGTATCTCCCCTATCTCTAGCTACTTATCTCTCCCTACATCTCTCTCTTCCCCCTCTATCTTTCCCATTATATCTATCTCTTTATATCCCCCTCTTTCTATCCATATATCTCCCTCCATATATTATTTATATATCTCTCTCATCACCCATACACACTCCATATTTCTCCATCTCTTTCTCTGTTACTATATATCTCTCACTCTCACACACAATCCTTGTTTCTCTCCCCTTATCTCTCTCTCTCTCTCTCTCTCTCTCTCCCTCAACTCTAAACTCTCTCTCTCTCTCTCTCTCTCTCCTCTCTCTCTCTCTCTCTCTCTCTCTCTCTCTCTCTCTCTCTCTCTCTCTCTCTCTCTCCATATATATATAGAATAAATTATATTTATCTATATCTATTTTGCTCTCTATCTATATCTCTCCATATTTATTCTTCCATATCTCCCTTTATCTCCATCTAATTATTTCTCCATCTCTCTACCCCTATAGCTCCCCCTCTCTATCTATATCACTTTATATATATATCTTTATTTTATATCTCTTCCTCTCTCATTATCCCCCTCTCTACATATTTGTCTCTTCCATATTTTTCTATCCTTCTCTCCTCTCTCTATTTATATCTTCCTATCATTTTTATCCCTCTCTTTCTCCTTCTCCATCTCCATTTTCATCTCTATCTCTATCTCACTCTACTTCATATCCCTCTCTCTCTCCTTCTCCATCTCTATCTATATCTCCTTGCCTTACTCTCTCTCACTCTATCTCTATCTTCCTCTCTCTCACTCTTCCCCTCTCTATCTCTCCCTCTCTCTTCCTCTCTCCCTATTGATTATCTTCATGATTCAAAGGTTTTTTTAGTTGTGTTTGGATCCTCGTAATTGGATGCATAGTTGATCTAAAGCTATCACTTCTCCATTGATACCTTTGTTGCACAAACATCATCATTTTCTAAATCACCTAGAAAATAAACTCATGTGCTATACAAATGTGCAAAAAATAGGCCAAAATTTACCTTAATTGACCTTCCACTTGTTCGGCATACCCATTGCACAACAAGGTCTGAATGCTAGTTTGATAAACATTATAATAAGGGTGAAGTTTGGATACATAAGAGTACACAAAATCACTTAGTTCATGGTGAGATGGAGGTGCACATGAATCTTATTGTGTGTGACACTTGGGGAAGTGATGCTTTTGTGTATGTGAGTGATCAATTATTTATTAATTTATTAGATATCAACATTGATGATTTTTTTATGTATATGGTTGAGATTTCAAAAGATATTGGCTTGTAGTATAAAGGTATGCAACAACATAGGAGCTATTTTATGAGAAAAAGTAGAAGGAATAGTTTTTCACTAGGTGAAGAATGGGGATCTAATTATACAAAATGAGATTGTGGCTTAGCATAGGGTGATATGGGCAATTCCTTAGCTCAAAATATAATGAAATTTGGTTTGGTACCCCTTTGTGTTGTCCTCATCCCATTTCAAACTATTACGAGATTATCTAATTCTCTATCTTACTATTTTCTCATTTTCCATCTTAGCATGTGCCTATTTTCATTCATAAGATTTTGCTAGAATTGTCTCTTATTGATTTGTCAATCTCAACTCCCTGATTACTAATTGATGTTTGGCTAGTTTGAGATATTTTAAATGAACCATTAATTTTCATACAATCACAATCTTAAAACAACCAACTAAAACACACATAAGTACACCAATTTATCGGTCCTGGGTATGTGCAGGATCATGATGGGCCAAAAAGTGGCAATGAGAGAAAATCACGTTTTCGATCGACTCAAAAACTTGGAAATGCCGAGTTGACTTTTCTAGGTTCGGGTGTTAGTACATTTACCCAAGCCAAAAATCAAACCTAGTTTCCACAAATCAGATATCCGATTTCTGGAAACAGTATATAAAAAATAGCCGACTCTTTCAACTTCATTTCTCACAGTTTGCATGCGGGCGCACAAGGAAAAACCAAGATCCAATATCCGCTTCAATCAAATATCTGATTTCAAAGGTAAGTATTTGGTTTTTTCAATCTTGTAATCGATTTTTCAAGTAGATTCTCTTAAGTTTAAGTAGGTTTTATTAATTTTTTTTCAAAAATAGGGTTTTCTATTGATTTTTTAAAAAAACTAGAGTTTACATTGATTTTTTTATTAAAAATGAATGTTTTGAAATGGATCTTGATTAATAATTAGTGTTTTTGATGTATTTTTATCAAAAATAAGAGTTTGTTATTGATTTTTGTGAAAAAGTATGGTTTTTTTTGGATTTTTTTTAAAAACTAGGGTTTTTTTACAATAATTTCATTTATATTGTGTAATTTCAATTAGTTTAATTAGTTTTTAACTTTAATTAGGTATTATGGCTGCGAATGAAAATCCATAAATTCCAAATGCTCCACCACCTCCGAAGCCACCAATTGAAGACTTAACTAGTGAAAAATTGGGGCAATTGAGGGGCATTTGTGAAATTTATCAGACAATGCCTCGATTGAGAGATATGACAAAGAAATTGAAGGAAATAATTAAAAATATAGAAACCCTCTCCACCCAACATAATTCCTTTTATTTGTGGCAAGAAGACATGAGGGAATATTATCGATGTGGATTGTCTTACGATGATGTGAAGGATCTCCAAATAACCAAAGCCCAAATAGCCTCTTTATTCATTGACCCCCACACTGGTTTACCAGTGAATGTTAATAATTTTTTTTTTCCATAAAATGGTGCATGCATAGGGACATTGTAGCTAAATTTTCGGATCGTTGGTGTATGGTTTTTGATAAACCACCGAACAATAATTTTGATATACCATTTTACTTTATTAAAAAATTATATGTTGAGTTTGTGTTAGGGAATCATGTCAATTAATTTGACATTAAACCCTTCTAGGGCGTCGGTGGAGGTATGCCCTAGGATAGACTAGGGGTAGTTAGAGTAGTCCCTTGCTCAAATGTTCCCCTTCCTCCCCTTCCTCCACCACCTCCAATATATCATCCAGAGATTATCCAGGATGCATCCACACAAACTATTCAAGCTATTCGCTCTTTGAGTGGTCATTTGGTTTCGCATGCTTCTACAATAGCTCGACCACATTTTGGTGATGTTGGTGAAGGTTCGAGTCCTACTGCATCATCCTCCTCAGGTCCACATATTTATGTGCCACATACTTGCACTATGTGCTGCTAGATATGCTTGGGTCCTCTTGTATAGCCCGCTGAGCATCCCTTGGACACTTTTGATTATGACCTACATGATGTGGACATTATAGATCAGTCACAAGGGAGTGGAGCACACCCTACAGAGTCCTCTCCTGCTAGAGAGGGAGATGTTGGAATAGTGACACAAGTAAGATTTAATTTGTAATTTCATAACTTGCATCTATTTTTAAATGAATATTAATAAGAGATAGTATCAAGGACTAATATTTATTTACATGGTCTATTTAATAGTTGATGTCTGAGGAGGATCTCACACGAGTGACTGATAGCACCCTTAGGGCCATATCATTTGGCTTGGACACACATGCAATATATATTTTTGTACTCTCGTTTACATTTTATATTATATACTTGCTTGTCATTTGAATTGTCATTAATGAAATTATATAATAACTTATATGTTTATCTTATTTTCCTCCTGTAGGAAATACCTAGTGCGAGTGAGGTGCACCCTCATCTAGACTATGGAGGCGCAAATCTAGATAAGGGGAAGGTAATTGAACTCAAATTGGATTGAATTAAGATTTTTAAGATCTTATATTGATTATACATACGTCAACATAGACTAGTAGTTTCATATGTACTTGTCAATTTTATGTACAGACAATTATGAGCTATATAGATATGTTGACAAGGGACACACCGCCTAAAGGAGTAGTTATTGGAACACCTCAAGGAGTAGGTGTTGAAACACCTCAAGGAGGAGGTGTCGAAACACTTGAAGGAGATAAAGAAAAAGATCAACCTAAAGAGGTATGTGCTTATTTTATTTTGTGTTTGGTAAATAAGTTCCTATTACCAATAATCGTATGCTAACTTGGATCAATTTTATGTTTTTGTTCACATATATAGATTGGCATTTCAAAAGTTGATTTGGTATATTCTAGGACTCCTGGCCCTTTGAAGAGACGTATATTTCAGGTAATCAAGATTTCAATTTATAGTTCAATTAAAATTCAATGTATATTGATTTTGATGTTAATTATTCAATTTTAAATTATATAGTATAACTAATCTCAATTGTGGTTTGAATTTTTCTTGTGCAGCTACCTTCAGAGCCAACGAGTGCTTCAAAGAGGCTCCATTTTGATGATCCACTAGTAGTTTAGGATGAGATAGACATTTTGGCATGTAAATTTTGAATACATTTTGTAAAACTTTGTTTGAGTTGGCGTCGATGCCATTTTTGTATATGGACATACACTTGATTATTAGATAATTTGATATATAGAAGTTGACAATAAAAATTTAATTTGTTCCTCATGTGCATGATTAAACTCTTTGAAAATTTTATCTTGAGCAATGGTTAAATATCAATGTACAATAGCTTAAAACTGAATAGTTATATTATGTATTTTCTATTTATATCGCTGATTATATTGCATTACACATCTTTCAAACTCAAATCATTACTTCACATTGCATAACTAACAACTAGATGTTCATAGATGAAATTTTTTCAATTACAATATAGTTCTTACAAAGTCAACCTAAGTAGTTATGCAATTAATTCACATTGCATAACTAAAAACTATGAGCAGTTGTCAATTGCATTTGTTTTTCATTGAGTTCTATGAGACCACATTTCTTTGAAGCTTTTTTTCAAATAGTCCACTGCCTTGTCTATGCTACCACATTTTTCGTACATGATAGCGATCACATTAAGTTGTAATAAATTAAATGATAGCCTATGGCTATTTAATTTATACTCATTTATTTAAATGGATGAGGCCGAACTTCCTTGAAGTTATTTTGTAATTTATTATTTTCAAGAGAGGCCAACCTCCTTGAAGATTCACTTTATTTTGTATAAATACGAGGTGATGTTTGTTCATTTCCTCAATCAAGTTCATTCAACATAATTTGCAATCCAAGAAATATTTTTCACTTGAGCAGCAACGCTTCATCTTGCAGCAGCAGGACAATTTCAAGGAGAAGCATATTTGATTGTATCTTTGCATCTATGAGAGGTGCTATTATTCATTGTATCAAATTCAGCTATCAGTTGGGCCTAAGTTGTAAGAAAATTTCTTGTTGTGTTTATTGTCTTATGTGTTTCATTTTTTGAGTGCTTTTAGTTGTATTATATGATCTCTAAGTTGAAGACAATGAGAGAAATGGTCATATTGTTGATGACAAATATTTGACCATGTTGGCTCTTAATGGTCTTCCTTCATCTTGGGAGTCTTACATTCAAGGAATCAGCATGAGATCGAAACTTCCCAAGTTTGATTGGTTGAGGGTTGACTGTATTCAAGAGGAGTCAAGGTTGGTTGTGAGAGGTATTGGACGAATCCCTACAAATGAAGACATTCATGTTCTTTCCGCTCAATCCTCGAAGAAGGAAGGGAAAGGAGGAAAGAAAAGATGCTTCAAGAGGAATGGAGATAAAGGGTCAGATGGTGTTCCTGCATTCAAGAAGAAGTGGGACCTCTATCATGTTCACTGGGATATGATTTCCTCAAGGTCAGTCAACTTGGATTTAACATTGGTAGATCCACAAACCTATGCATAATAGAGTGATCTGAAGAGGACATCCCTAAATCTCTACAAAGGTGTAAAATTGAAAAGTGGTGCAACTTTCATTCTCGAACTTGTACGACCCAATAGACTATTCCAAAACATCTGAATGGGTACGTTTACGTTAGGTATGGTTCTCTTTTACGCCATAATACACCGAATCGCTCTGAGCTACATTGGAGCGACATTTTCCCTTAAGAGTCCAAAGTGCTAAAAGGCAACAAACTTTGACGAACTATTTCTCAGAAACTGTGATTCTTAAAGACTCTTCGTCTGAGGATATGGGATTGTGTTGAGACCATCTACAATAAAATCTCTCAGTTTTTTCTATCTCAAAGACATTTTCCCATGGTGATGAGTTTTTAGTTGAGGGAAAAGTTGCCAGATGCAAGTAGTGTAAAGTTGCAAAGTGGTGTAACTTTCATTCTCAAACTCGTACGACCCAACAAACTATTCCAAAATGTCCAATGGGTACATTTATGCTAGGTATGGTTCTCTTTTGCACCCAAATATGTCGAATTGCTCTGAGCTACATTGGAGGGACGTTTTCCCTTAAGAGTCCAAAGTGCTAAAAGGCAGGAATCTTTGATAGACTATTTCTCAGAAACCGTGATGCTTACAAATTTTTTTTGTTTGAGGATATGGGATCTTGTTGAGACCATAGACAATAACCTTTCTCGGTTTTTTCTATCTTGAAGGTGTTTTCCCGTGGTGATGAGTTTTCAGTTGAAGGAAAAGTTGTCAGATGCAAGTAGTGTAAAGTTGCAAAGTGGTGCAATTTTCATTCTCAAACTTGTACGACCCAATGGATTGTTCCAACACATCTGGATGGGTATGTTTACACTAGGTATGTTTCTCTTTTGCACCCAAATACACCAAATCGCTCCGAGCTGCATTGGAGGGACAGTTTTCCTTTAAGAGTCCAAAGTGCTACAAGGCAACAATATTTGACAGAATATTTCTCAGAAACCATGATTCTTACACACTCTTCGTCTGAGGATATGGGATCCTATTGAGACCATATACAATAACCTCTCTCTATTTTTGCTATCTTGGAGGCGTTTTCCTGTGGTGATGAGTTTTCAGTTGAGGGAAAATTGCCAGATGCAAGTAGTGTAAAGTTCCAAAGTGGTGCAACGTTCATTCTCGAACTTGTACGACCCAATGAACTATTCCAACATGTCTGGATGGGTATGTTTGTGCTAGATATGGCTCTCTCTTGCACCCAAATATGTCGGATCGCTCCGAGCTGCATTGGAGGGGTGTTTTCTCTTAAGAGTCCAAAGTGCTAAAAGTCAGAAAACTTTGATAGACTATTTCTCAGAAACCGTGATGCTTAAAAACTCTTCATCTAAGTATATGGGATTGTGTTGAGACCATCTACAATAACCTCTCTCAATTTTTTCTATCTCAAAGTCATTTTCTCGTGGTGATGAGTTTTTAGTTGAGGGAAGCGTTGCCAGATGCAAGTAGTGTAAAGTTGCAAAGTGGTGCAACTTTAATTATCGAACTTGTACGACCCAAAAAACTATTCCAACACATCTGGATGGGTACATTTATGCTAGGTATCATTCTCTTTTGCACCCAAATACACCGAATCGCTCCGAGCTGCATTGGAGCGACGTTTTCCCTTAAGAGTCCAAAGTGTTAAAAGGAAACAATCTTTGACGGACTATTTATTGGAAACCTTGATGCTTACATAATCTTCATCTGAGGATATGGGATCGTGTTGAGACCATCTACAATAACCTCTCTTGGTCTTTACTATCTCGAAGGTGTTTTCCTGTGGTGATGAGTTTTCAGTTGAGGGAAAAGTTGCCAAATGCAAGCAGTGTAAAGTTGCAAAGCGGTGCAAATTTCATTCTCAAACTTGTATGAACCAATGGAATATTCCAACACATTCGGATGGGTATATTTATGCTAGGTATGGTTCTCTTTTGCACCCAAATACGTCGAATCGCTCTGAGTTGCATTGGAGCGACGTTTTCCCTTAAGAGTCCAATGTGCTAAAAGGCAGCAATCTTTGATGGACTATTTCTCAGAAAACATGATGCTTACAGTCTCTTCATCTAAGGATATGGGATCGTGTTGAGACCATCTACAATAACCTCTCTCAGTTTTTTCTATCTCGAAGGCATTTTCTCGTGGTGATGAGTTTTTAGTTGAGGGAAAAGTTGCCAAATACAAGCAGTGCAAAGTTGCAAAGTGGTACGACTTTCATTCTCGAACTCGTACGAACCAATGAACTGTTCCAACATGTCCACATGGGTACGCTTACGCTAGGTATGGTTCTCTTTTGCACCCAAATATGTTGAATCACTCCAAGCTGCATTGGACCGACATTTTCCCTTAAGAGTCCAAAGTGCTATAAGGCAACAATCTTTGATGGACTATTTATCTTAAGAGTCCAAAGTGCTAATGTCAATGAAATGTGGGGGCATAAATATTTAAGGTTGGATCAAGATTTTGCAAGTCCTAGCTCTTGCATCAAAAAAATATTACCCAACCAACTTGAATCAATTACATGGGAAATGAAATTCACAATGAACTTTTTACTTTTTTGTTTTTCGAAAAAGTGGCAAGCCACAGTAATTTCTTATATATAAATAGGAGATATTAAAAAACCTAGTTCAAATGAGCATACCAATACGAAAGAACCAGGAAGAAAACCTCTGGTTGTAGCTCGATTAAGTACAAAAATATTTTTACATATTAAACATACCCTTTATACAATGCCAAAAATTTGAACCATATTTCAAAAAACATCACTAGATATAGATTATGCCTATACACAGTTATGACCTTTTTACATTGTTTCACATTTCAAAATTCATTTTTTACAAAATTTTCCTATTTGAGGCATTCAGGGCACAGTCTTCCACAAGAGTATTATGTTGGTGTTTTGGAGTGACAAGCACCTGTACAAACCATCAAGGTAGTAGTTAAACTACACACAATAGAAAATATGCTTAGAATAACCAATCGATATTATTGTAATTTGTCACATACCTCTCTGAAAGGATCAAAGTTGCCTATTGTTGTAGCACGTTCATGATCAATCTGCCAGGAATATCACAAATTTTTTCAAATGATAAATCTATATTGTAACAACAAAAAATATGCATAGACTAACAAATCTACATTAATCTAAACAACCTGAATGATGATGAATTGGTAATGCAAACTATAAAAGATGCTTTGAATAACCAATCTATATTATTGTAATATGTCGCATACCTCTTTGAAAGGATCAGAGTTGGCTATTGTTGCAGCAGGTCCATGATCAATCGTGCCAAGAATATCATAATTTTTTTCAAATGATGTATCTATATTGTCACAACAAAAAGGAGGCTTAAGCATTGTACTTTCCATTCTTGAATATGCTATTCAAGTGTGCCTGAAGGGTCATCTCTTTGCTTAAGAGTATCCAATATTGCTTCATGATCAACATTACTAAGTGTCCATAGTTGTTTTGTCTTTGGTTTGGCATGATGCTTCAACAACTTAACATTTTTTGCTATAACAAGGTGTGAATACATGTGAATGGTTTTGTGTTTCTCATAGTGTTCAAATGCAGGTATGCCATTCTTTCTAATCATGTATGTTCACAACCATGTTCCTGCAACCACAACTAAACCTGTAGGATATACGAACCCATCATCATCTTCCATCAATTGTGTTAGCTTGTGCTTTACCCAAACACATTGATCCAACCAATATTATGATCTCTCTTCATTCCCCTGCGGTGCAACAACTACAAAAACATGTTCTGGATGTAGTAGATCTAAAAGATGATCATAATCAAGTAAACTTTTCATTGTGTAATTTGTCATGGATATAGTTTGAGATAAAGGAGTTAGATATTATGGAACCCATGTATCCACCCACTCATTTGACTCACATTGATCCCACTTGCACTGAATACAACTCTAACAAAAACAAGCCAATTGTTGTGTCCAAATGGTCCATGTGCTTGCATCTGAGCTTCAAAACGAATGCATCTTTGAAGAATCTTTGATTGTATGACAATCCAATCTGCCTCCCACTATACCCTCCTCTACCAACCAAAAGAATTTGTGCACTGTTGAATCAATTGTCCCTCCCTATGGCAATGCTGAACTACACCAATCAACATTAAAACGTGCATCACTAAATTTTTCTCCTAAAATCTTCAATTGCTCCTTAACTAGAGCTCTCTTTATACATGCTCCCACTCCATCATGCTCCCCTTTCCCATGCCCAACTTCAAAAAAACTCCAAATATTAGGTACACCCCTCTCTACATGCATTCTACTCAACCAATAAAACATACAAGCATTCTTGAATTCACCAACACATTTATCTAACCAAATGAGATGTCGGCCCAGTGCTATATCATGCTCCTACAAGAACTCAAAAAAATTCTCGAAACAATGTTGGACATACTCAGACGAGTGAGATCTATCATCAATCATATAAAAATGATACTCTTTGATTATCTTTTGATCCTCCTCTATACTATCAGGTGCATGTCTAAACGTTAGGTGGACAAAAATAGCAATCTTAATGGAATTGTAATACTGAGATTGTACCTCATTTTGTGGTTGCAATGTGTAGTTTTTAGAAAAATCAACCACTGATATAATAGTGCCAATTGGAAAAGAGTCCTTACATATCCTAAATTGTTGATCCAACCACTAAGACCTATGACTATGCCTTGCATATTTGTAGAAAATATTGTCCTTAAAATCTGAAATAAAATCAGCAACACTACATTCTTTTGTAACCAACTCGCATCTAGAACCTTCACCTCCACTTTGCAAAGTATATTTGACTATCTCATATCTCTTTCTCTCAACAAGATTCTTTCCAAATTCATGTTCAGAACCCTAATGAAAACATTGAACAAACTTTGACAATCTACCACATTGTGAGAACTTCGCATTTAAACAATCATTTCTATACAAAAAGGAACCATCATCCCTAGAACATAAAAATAGATCTAGCAAGTCCCTTGATGATTTCAGAAGATGCATTGCACCATAGTCCTGCAACATTTCATTAGTATGCAAAGTAGAACGGATATAGCACAATAGTTCATGGTACATTGAAAACTCCACATGGTATTTTCAACAACAAGTATTATGAATCTTAAGAGGCACACAATAAAATGGCTTCAAACCTTCAAAATTTCTTTGCGAGATTTCGATATTTGGATGTGTTTGAATAATTTTTTTGAACAACATTGTTTGGATTGATTCCAAGAAATGTTTAGGATGCGGTGTATGGTCTCGACTACCAATTCTTAACTTTAAAACATCCTTTGCGTTGGGTGATCCTCTAGAGTTATCATGCCAAAATTGCTGAATTGCCTGCTTTACATTATCGGTTAGCTTCTTATCAACACGTGTAAGCCTTCCGAAAAAAGCCCATGTATCATTTTGAAGAGGATCATCTATTCTTTCTCTTCTTGCAAGTTCTCTATCCAAAGTTTTATGATTTAAGTCAAAATCAATACAAGTTCGTCTCATAAAGCGAGCCTTTTTCAATTGATGGCTTACTAGGGTGGTGGTAATGACTCTCCGAGCAACTCTCTTATCTTTTTCCTTGTTATTTTTTCCAATAGACTTGAGAGCATTAAAAATATTTTTGACAATAATAGTATATTTTTCGGTCCTCTTGTTCAGACGAATCTTCAATTTGGCTAGCAAAGGTCTCATCTTTTGCATCTTTAGAAATTGTACAAAAAGTTGGCATTGCTCAGACAATGTCTTATTGGTTGAAAAGTATTATAGCCCACAACCGAATAGTTCGTGTTGACCTCTTTCCTTCAAAATTGTTTATAATGTTATCATCAATTTCAACTAACCATTTAGGGGTCCTTGAAGGTCTTGAATTTGGAATACGTCTTTCTTCCACACAAGGTTCTCCATTTCTCATGTAATTTGGTGAAACATAGTTTACACTTGCTTCAATATTATGTTTAACATCTTCATTTCCAACATTTTCACCTTGAACATTTTCAATATGAATTTGAACAATTTCATTCCTGGAATTTTAATATCATGTTCAACATCTTCAATTCCAACATTTTCATTATCAATTTCAATATTTTCATTCCCAATTTCAATATCATGTTCAACATCTTCAATTCCAACATTTTCACTATCAATTTCTATATTTTCATTCCCACTTTCAATATCATGTTCAACATCTTCAATTCCAACATTTTCACCTTGAAAATTTTCAATATCAATTTGAACATTTTCATTCCCAATTTCAATATCATGTTCTACATTTTCACCTTGAACATATTCAATTTCCTCTTCACTTGAAAGACCATAAGGCTCAGGTTCAACAATATTTAACATACCTTGTCTTTTCTTCCTATGACCTTCTTTATCTCTTTGTCTATATCCTTCAATTTGTTCTTTTGTCAGCTTTCTCTTACGTTTTTGCTTCCGACAACTGTTGCTCCCCATTATACCAAATAAAAGATGCTATAAAATAATTATGTATGAAAAATTTGAGTACAAGATGCTCCAAAAATTTTATCTTTGTCTTTTCTTGTTTGAAACCGTGCATTTGTGGTGCAGGAGCACTTGTTTAATTTCTTGACTCCATGAGGCCATTTGTAAATAGTTGCTCTATTTTATGTATTGGGTCTTATAATAAGGTTTATAAAACCATTTTATAGGTTTTTGAGTCTTAGGAAGTAATATTTGAAGTCATTTGTCAAATAATGTTTAAAGTTGTTCCATATTGTAAAAATTGTAAAAGTTGCTCAAGAAAGTTGTCAAGCAACTTGTCAAAAGTGTCATTAAGGTGTTTTGTCATCAAACTAACTAAAAGGTGGTTGAAAATAGTTGGTTTTGGTTGTAAATGTATAATTACACCCTCCAAAACTCGAATTGGGAGGTTGGAGACATTATTTGTGAAGTTTGATGAATGGCAACCTCAAGTTTGTGTGCATTTTCTGATTTTACATTGTTTTCAGGTTGAAGTTGTGGTTTGTACGGCCTGGTACACACTCAAATAATGGAGTATCATATATGGATGGAAATATATCTGTTTCTAATTTACAATTGTTTTTGTCTCATTCAATTTTATTGAGTTTTGTGGGAGATATGATTATTTTGGTGAGACTGCCTATTTTAACAATATTGTGCAGAATTTACAGTCTGAAAGAATGTGATGGTACGGATTTTAAAGTATATATTTTGGGTCTGAAACCAATTTTATGTTGTTCCTATATGAATCTAATTTCATTTTCTTCAAGTCTCATCAAATTTAATTAAGATTTGAATAAGTTATGATCATTTTAGTGAGGGCAGGTTTGAACCCTATCTAGGGTTTGCAGTTTTGAGAAAAATGAAATAGTTTTCTTTTGGGCTACCATGGTTATGTTTCCAATGTGACATAGAATGAATAATAGAATGTTTTATACAAATATTTATTTGGATTTATTTTGAAGGATTTTGAGATATGTTGTTGAATCCTCCTAACTTTGCATCAATTTGTCACCTGCAAAGTGCTGCAAACAGAATGCAGGGTCAATTGGAATGCACAAAAATGACCCACATGGGGTTTTTCTATGGCCCACAAATTCGATATCCGATTTGTAAAACATGTTCTGCAATGGTAAGATTTCACCTTTGCACAATGAAGTTTCACAAATCGAACATCTAATTCAAATTAGATATCCAATTTGTACACACATAGACCTAAGGGT